>PVKP010036264.1:0-22602 GCA_004027715.1 Plecturocebus donacophilus | reverse complement strand
GGGCTTCCAGTCCCCGTAAGGTAGAGATAATCGATGACCTGCTTGATTGAGTGTGGAACCCATAGAGCTGGTGGGGGTGTCAGGGAGTTCCCTTCAGATGCCTCCCAGGGTTCGGGGGTCTGCCTGACCCAGGACCTGGCAGCAATTCCAGCACGTCCCTGAGCATGTATTGCTAAGATGAGTCCAAGTTCACGTTCCTGGAACAGGTTCTAAGTCAACCACGCCAGAGGTCTGTGCCAGCTACACTTGGTCTAGGAGGCCTGAGACCACCATCAGCCCATTCTTCCTTGAGGCTCAGGAACAGTGTAGGACATTAGCCGAGCTGTGCTCAGAGGCAACACTCTCGCTGATTAGGGCTGCTGAGAATCCCATCCTCTGCTCACCTGTCAATTAAGCCTCTTCACTGTCACCCTGACCATCCATCCAGGGCTGATCACTTTGGCTGCTCACAGAACCCATGAGGACTGAGAATTTCCCAGATTCTCACAACAACTGAGCAGCCCTGCTTCCCCAGCCCTTTATAAGCTTCTGGAACGTGCCCAGGTGTGCCCGGTGTGGCCTCCATGGCCTGCCAGAGGAGTGGGCCGGGAGAGCGCAAAGACTGAATCAGACAAAGACTAAGCTTTGTTTCCGCCTCTTCTCCACCCTTCTTTCCCACATAAGAGTCTCAAAGCCAGATCCAGAAGGAAAAGTCAGCAGCATTTCACCATTCAGTTCCTTTTCTTGGCCCCAGTGTGTGCCCTGGGGCCCTTTTGTCCTTTGGGCTGGGTGGAGTGCGTGGCTACACTCCGCTGAAAAGGTCAGGGTCAAGATTCTGGGAGCAGCCCGCGGCACTAGAGGAACCCATGTTTTCCATTGTGCATTAAAATGCCCATTTGCCTGCGGCTGAGCTTCCCCTCTGAATCAAATAGGTCAATAAGGACCAAGGACAAAGCACAAATAGGGCCTGGAAGCCAAGAGATGTCGATAAAAATGGAGATAAATGGGCATTTCAGAGCGGGCAGGCAGTGGGTGTGGGGCATTGTCCCTTCTCTGGCCGGCAGTGCCTGGCCACTTTGTCTCCAAACAGTGCTTCCATTTTGGAGATGCCAGATTGGTTTGGACCCAAAGCTTGACTGTTGCGGGGTGGGCTGAGATGGGAGTGGGGAGGATTCACACAGAAAAAAAAAGCATCCTCCTGGGTGACAAATGTGTCAGTTCCTGCATTTCTTGCTCCTGTACAAAGCCCTCCTAATGTGAAAATCACCCCTTTTTGACCGTGTTACTCTTCTTTCCCTTTAAGAAAATAAGTTCCCAATCTTAGGGGTTTTTAACAGTGCAAATGCTGGCATTTCAGAGCTGCTTTAGTGTCTTCAGCTAGATGTTTTAAGAGCCCAGTCTTCTCTCATGATTTCCTCTGCCCCTTGGTTCATTTCATGAAGAGCTCCAATTGAAATATCCCTGGAGCAGGAGGAGTCAGGAAACACGGGTTCTGCTCCCTGTCTACCATTTTTCTGCCACTGTGACCTTGGGCAAGTCATCATCTCTGAGTCAGACTTTCTAACATTCTGTGACTATGCAGAATCACAGGGTGGGAGGGGGCAAGGCTTAGTTAGTTCACCGGCCTACCATGGAATAAATGTTTGATTACATATTGGTGACCTCATTCATACATTCATCAAATATGCCAGGGATCGTGGCAGGCATGAAGATACAAAGTGAAATAAGACCAGTCCCTGGCCATGAACAAGCAGCATGATATGATGGACAGAGCACGGATTTTCTGAGGACACAGCCAGGTCCCACCCCTAATTAGTTTTGTGAGCTCAGCTACATTTTTATAACTTCTCTGAGCCTGGGCTTTCTCATGTGCATGATGGGATTATTTTATAGGTTGACCACCCATCCTCGTTTGCCTGAGACTGAAGGGTTTCCTGGGACACAGACCTTCCAGTACTAAAACCTGGAAAGTCTCAGGCATATCAAGATGAGTCGGTCACTTAGATGAACTGAAAGGACTAGCACTGTGCCCTGCATCTAATAGCTGCTCTATAAATATAATCACACACAAACATGCCCCTCTCAACATAGTAAAGGAAAAATAAAATGAAACAAATAGATGATCGGAAAAGTAATTGTGGTTTCGGCATTGTTGGAATTTGCCATTTCATACTGGAGTACATTTTTTTGAGATGGACTCTCCCTTTGTTACCCACGCTGGAGTGCAGTGGCGTGATCTTGGCTCAATGCAACCTCCACCTCCTGGGTTCAGTCAATTCTCCTGCCTCAGGCTCCCCTAGTAGCTAGGCCTATAGGCACATGCCACCACTGTCAGCTAAGTTTTTTTGTATTTTTAGTAGAGACAAGGTTTCACCATGTTGGCCAGGCTGGTCTCGAACTCTTGACCTTAGGTGATCTGCCTGCCTCAGCCTTCCAAAGAGCTGAGATTACAGGTATGAGCCACCGCGCCCGACTACATTCTTAAATAAATGTGTTTATGTTATACATCATTTTAATGGGCATTGCTCGCTTTACGTTTGCTAATGACTTATTACTTCCTGTTTATTTTAGGTGTATTTTAGACTATAGAAATGATCGTAGACATAAAGCAAATTTGAGCGATTTTCTTATTTTATTTCAAAACGGGTTGTAAAATAGCAGAGACAACTTGTAACATCAACAATGCGTTTGGCCCAGGAACTGCTAATGAACGTACAGTGCAGTGGTAGTTCAAGGAGATGACAGCCTTGACGAGGAGGAGCATAGTGGCCGGCCATCGGAAGTTGACAACGACCAATTGAGAGCCATCATCAAAGCTGATCCTCTTACAACTACACGAGACGTTGCCGGAGAACTCAATGTTGACCCTTCTGTGGCATTTGAAGCAAATTGAAAAGCTGACAAAGCCCAATAAGTGGGTGCCTCATGAGGTAATCAAAAATCAACAAAATCATCATATTGAAGTGTCTTCTTTTATTCTATGCAACAGCAAGCCATTTCTCAATCGGATTGTCACATGCGGCAAAAAGCAGCTTTTATACAATTGGCGATGACCAGGTCAGTGACTGGACCGAGAAGAAGCTTCAAAGCACTTCCCAAAGCCAAACCTGCTCCAAAAAAAAAAAAAAAAGGTCATGGTCATCATTTGGTGATCTGCTGCCGGGCTGATCCACAATAGCTTTCTGAATTCCAGCGAAGCCATTACATCTGAGAAGTATGCTCAGCAGATCGATGAGACGACCGAAAACCGCAACGCCTGCAGCCAGCATTGGCCAACAGAAAAGGCCCAATTCTTCTTCATGACAACCACACATTGCACAACCAGCACTCCCATAGTTGAACAAATTGGGCTTACAAAGGTTTGCCTCACCTGCCACATTCACCTGACCTCTCGCCAACTGAGGACCACTTCTTCAGGCATCTTGACAACTTTTGGCAGGGAAAATGCTTCCCCACCCAGCACAATGCAGAAAATGCTTCCCAAGGGTTTGTCAAATCCCGAAGCATGGCTTTTTACAATACAGGAATAAACAAACTTATTACTTCATGGCAAAAATGTGTTGATTGCAATGGATCTTATTTTGATTAAAAAAGATGTGTCTGAGTCTAGTTCTAATGATGTAATTCACAGTCTAAAACCGCAATGACTTTTGCACCATCCTGCGCCAAAGGCAGCTAAGGCAACACACAGGAGAACGGAACTCTGAGAAGATCCCAGGGAGCTGGATGGTGAAGGAGGAGTTGGAGTTGATCAGATGAGGAGTGATGATTGGGGAGGTGCATTCTGTGTATGGAACATTCGTAAATGCATGAAAGTTTAAGAGCTTACAGCCTGGGCTGTCCTGTGTGGCTAGAACTAAACAGGTAGGATCCCAAAGGTAAATCTGATTCATATCAGAAAGGCCTATTGTAATTCTAATGAATTTGGACATCCTTTTTAAGATCTCCAAACACTTTTGATGATGCATCCTTTTGGTGAAGAAAAACCCATACCTTTCTCAGTACAGTTCATGTCACATTTATGAATAATGTTCATGTACTGTGTAAAGCATAGACAAAATACAAGTGTTTAAAGGATCAGACTAAAGGTAAAATACAAACAAGAGTTCTGTTTTTCTTCTACACTCCCATGAATTACTTTGCCTGCTTCCTCGAGGACATACCTTACCTCAGAAACAGGCACTTGAGGCTGTGAGGAGTCACAAAAAGTTTTAAAGCAAAAACTGACATGAGCAGATTTGATTTTTAGAAGATCACCCTGGATATATGTAGGAGACAAGGCTGGAAACAAAAGGCCCAACAAAAAGCTATTGTAAAAGTCCAAGAAGAAGGTACCGGTGTCCCAAATGAAGGTGGCCACAGTGGACTTACAGAGAAGGTGACAGGCTGGAGAGATATTTAGGAAGTAGAATCGAAAGGACACGTGAGGCCGGTTGCAGTGGCTCATGCCTGTAATCCCAGCACTTTGGGAGGTCAAAATGCGCAGATTGCTTGAGCTTAGGAGTTGGAGATGAGCCTGGGCAACATGGCAAAACTGCTTCTACACAAAAACAAAAAAAACAGGCCGGGAGCAGTGGTTCACGCCTGTAATCCCAGCACTTTGGGAGGCTGAGGCAGGCGGATCACTGGAGGTCAGGAGTTTGAGACCAGCCTGGCTGGCCAACATGCTGAAACCCTGTCTCTACTAAAAAGAAAAAAAAAAAAACCCAAAAACATCAACAAAAAATTAACTGGGTGTGGTAGCGCATGCCTGTAGTCCCAGCTACTTGGGAGGCTGAGTTGGGAGGATCAACTGAGCCTGGGGGGCAAAGGTTGCAATGAGCTGAGATCATGCCACTGCACTCAAGCCTGGGCAACAGAGAGAGACCCTGTCTCAGAAAAAAGGACATGTGACTGAGAATGGACTCACTGAGTTAAATCAACACACGAATGCATGCAATTGAAAGATGTCCACAAAGACAGACACGCCAGGACCTGATGTGAAATTCACTGACACTTTTGATCCACATTTCACAAATGATACAGAAAAACAACCAGGCCAGGTCCCCATTATGACTTTCCTGGGCCCTAGGCACTTTGGCTCCCTGAGCCCCTTCCTCCACACACACACACACACACACACACACACACACACACACACACTTTTTTAAAAGTACGTGTATGAAAGCATATTTAATGATTGCATGAGTAGAACTCCAGGAGTATTACATTCATTTTTTTTTATTTTAAAATACATGAAAAGACTTCTGTGGGTCCCCAAGAGTATCATGCCCTCAAGTTCTGAAGGACACACCAGGCGCCATCTGGTGGTTCTCATGCTCGTAACGGTGCCCAGTGACTTCCACTCTGCTGAAAAAGGTTAATCTGCAAAATTTCTATTCAGAGATTCCAGACAAAGCCCAACCGCTATGATGATTGCTTGACTCAGATTCAAACTGCCTGACACTGGGCTTTGAGGCTGTCTGATTGGCAGGAGCTAAAGTGAGACTTTAAGAAGACAGCAAGAACCCAATCATGACCACAAATCAGCTGAGGATTGAAAAGTCCAAGCTTTTCATCAGACTGTTAGTGCAGTACTTTTCCACATTTCTGTGCTCGAGGCAACATACTGAAGACAGTATAAGATGAAGACAAGCTTAAGAAAGCAGGTTTTAAAACACTAAACAAATCACAGCTTGTCAACATTCACTCATCAATTCCTGCTCTCGTCTTACCTGTACTTCCTTCCATGTCTACAGATGTCACCAACGCAGGTCCATCCTCCGAGCAGCTGGAGGCTTGCCCGTGTGTCCTGTAGCACAGAATGTGGGGTGTGCAGGCCTCTGCCACTGGGGTAATTTTCTCTGTGTCCCAAAACTGGGATTCAGGAGCTCTTCTTTTGAAGTCATTAATGTATAAAGCGTGCTTAATAATCATTGCTGCCATACATATTGTTATGTATGAATTGTGTCCTCCAAAATCCATATATGGAAGTCCTAACCCACAGCACCTCAGAATGTAATCTTATTTGGAAACAGGGCCATTGCAGATGTAGTAAGTGAAGTAAAGGTGAGGTCATCCTGGATCTGAGCAGGGTTCTTAATCCAGTATGACCGGTGTCCTTTTAAGAAGGGAAAATTCAAAGAGAGACGCATAGAGGGACGATGGTGTGAAGACACAGGGAGAAGACCGCCGTCCACAGACCATGGAGAGAGGCCCAGAACAGACCCTTCACTCAGAGCTCTCAGAAGGAGCCAGGCCTCTGACACCTGCATCTTAGACTTTTAGCCTCCAGAGTTGTGAGACAATATGTTTCTGTTGTATGAGCCACCCACTTTGTGGTAGTTTGTGACGGCAACCCTGGAAAACTAACGGAGATTTTGGTGGTTTGCTGGCAATCTTTGGAGCTCCTTGGCATGAAGCAGCATCAGCCTGTGGATGCTGCAGTGGGTCCACTTTCAGTCCAGAAACCCCCTGGAAGACTGCTTCAGAGGAGGGCCTGAAGAATACACCTTTCACCAAGTGATGAAGAGTGCACTGGTGTTGGGGCCATCCTGCATAGCGAAGGGATAATGATAAAATATAACATTTCAAAACTGAATTCACAAACAACAGTGAGGCCAACAGGTGCCCCAAACAATGAGAAAGGGGGTTGTGGTCAATTGTCACAAAAGCTAGGTGGTTACTAACACAGTGACAGCAGAGTCTGAACATTAGTGAAGATGGGTGACAAGACACAGGAACCCTAGGGACAGAATGAATGGACAGCTATCGAAGGCACTGACCAACATGTACAATCAAACAAAATCAAAGATGGCTAAGGGCAGTCGTTTCAATGAAAAGGTTCACATCCTCTACCCAGTTCCTAGGCCCGAACACGTTTTCAAACTCATTGACAGAAGGGCTGAGTTCCCAGGATAAAGACCGTCTGACAACAAGTCAAGCACACATGATAACGATTCCACAGTCTTTCCTCAAAGAGATTTCCTGCCATTCACACAGGTAAGCATACACTGGGGGCAGGGGAAAACCCAAACATGGCAAGGACTGTTAGATGAGGAATCCAAGTTGGCACTGAGGGGCAAAGACCCAGAGCTTCATCCTGAGCCCCAGTTAGAGGCGGGATACGGGGGCAGGTAACCAATGGAGTCCTGGCCCAGGGCTGGCTCACAGTGATCCAGTGGGTCCACAGACCCAGTAGTCATTTTTCTCATTGTTGAATATGTGATTGGAATCACTATCCTTTTTTTTTTTTACCTTTAAGTTCCGGATACAAGTGCAGAATATGTAGGTTTATTACATAGGTACACGTGTGCCATGGTGGTTTGATGTACCTATCAACCCATCACCTAGAATTTTTTTTTTGAGGCAGAGTCTCACTCTGTCGGCCAGGCTGGAGTGCAATGGTGCAGTCTCAGCTCACTACAAACTCCAGTTCCCAGGTTCAAGCTATTTCCTGCCTCAGTCTCCCGAGGAGTTGGGATTAACAGGCGCCCACCACCATGCCTGGCTAATTTTTTTTGTATTTTTAGTAGAGGTGGGTTTTTACCCACTCAAGAAGAGGCTGATAGAGAAAATGACAGCCAGTTGGTGTTAGCCAGCCTCTGTCTTGGCATCCCGGGGCAGGTGCTGCCGGTTCGGGAATGGAGGAGCTGTTGTGGCATACAGAGGCTGGGCATTAGCCCAACAATGTGCCTTCCCCCACCCAGGCTGAACCCTGCTACCTCCAAACACCCAGCCTGCCCAGATGGAGAAACCAGTGCTCAGTCCCCAATATGGCACCACCTCTTGAGGAGACCAACCAGCCATGTCGTGGCAAGTTACATTAAACTCTCAGCACCCTGTGGAGGGCAGAGATTCATTCTGACAGAACACACATACTCCAGGTATGGATTTGTGTTTTCTACTCACGGGGCCTCAGCCAGCACTATCATCAGACCGCATTGCAGGAAAGGAGGTGGGCACAGTATCAGAAGATCCACATGTCATAGCAAACCACACCACTCCTCAGCTGCCCGCTGATAAAGCAACGGAACGGCTTTCAAAACCTCTGCTGAAGTTCCAGCTCAGAGGCGACACCGTGTGAAGATGGGGTGCCTTCCTCCAGAGCCCACATTCTAAGCAAAGGCGTTCGTGTGGTGCTGCATGCCCCTTAGGTGGAATATGTGGGCCTGGGACCCAAGGGCCAGAAGCAGTGGCCCCGGTTACCCCCATCCCATCCCATGACCCACGTGGGGAATCTATGCCCTTATCCCACCACTCTGGGCTCTGTGGTTTTAGAGACCAGTGAGATGACTCCCTCACTCAGCTCCGATTTGTAAAGAGAGTAATCTGTATGCAGTTCAAACGTAGCCAGGACCACCCTGCCCGACTCCACAGACTGGGGAAGAAAGCCCAAGCCCACTCTGAGATCTTTGCTAATTCCCAGGCCACCTGCGGTCTCACGCTCATCCCCTCTAGTTCCAATTAAGTAGTTTCTGGCGCTGGTTAAATAGTTTCTCCTGAGGGGCAGTGTTAAGAAGATGAGAAGGCTCTGGGTATGTTTAAGAGAGGCTACTTTTCCCCTGTCGGAAGTGCTGGGGGATTTTTTCTAATCTTCATTGTGAGAACCTGGTTTGGCTCCCCGAGGAAGCACTCACAGCAAGTGTAGGAGGCTACCTGGAGTTTTAACTTTCAGAACTGTTTCCAGCAGCAGTTTGTCAATTACACGATGGCGTTTCCTGGTCCTCCAGGAGGTTTCTGCTTCGGAGCCTCTCTTCGGGTAAGTTGAGATTCTCTGTATCTACCTGTCTGTCTCTAATGTTGGAGGGCGGCAGCGTGTCCTGCTGCTGCAATCCTGTGGGGGACCTGCGAAGACTTGATTTTCAGTTTGTTCAGCTCTTCTTTCTGACTATAGGGATGGGAGAGAGAACTTCCAAGCTTCTTTATATGCCAAACGGGAACTGAAAGTCCACTGATAGAATTTTTAAGTGTTGCCTCCAGTTTATGATGTGGGAAGTAGTATCGTTGTGGAGAAGCGCTTTGGAGACCTGGGTTGTTGTCCTGTTACCTGACCCACCTTTCCTGACTAGATCTTGTAAAGCCCTGCTGTTCCGAGAACCGGCAGCATCCTCCACGCTCAGGAGCTTGTTAGAAAAACAGCATCTCGGGCGTTCTACCCCAGACCTACGGAATTAGAATCCACGTGAAGACAAGACCCCAGATCACTCAGGTGCTTATTAATGTTTTAAAGCTCCGATGGAAAGTTACTTTGAACATTTAAGCGTTAGTTTACTACCTTGGTTCCCAAACTGTGCACTGAGGCACCTGGCGGCACCCTGAGGAACTCACAGCGGTATTTTGAGCTATAGTAAATGTTTAAAGGAAGCACAGCAACATCTGTCCGACACAATGGGAACTGAACTATCTCTCTACTAGCGTAAGATAGTTCAGTTACAACTGAAATTCCTGCATTCCTTTTGATGATGTCAGAGGCATTCAAACCAGAGCAATTCCATTTTGAGTAAGATCTAGGAAAATGAGCTGGGACTTACTGGGAGGCATTCTCAGAAAGTGAGGCCTTCCTAGCCTCTAGATGTTTATGGTGAAGGGAACAGATTAATAATGTTTACTAAACAGATCCAGACTTGGGAGTGTCCAGATATACCAATATCTGGACAATAAAGGCATTCCTAATTATGCTTTAAAGATAGTATTGATTCTTGCAAAATAGAGTAATTAAGAAAATCCTTTATCACAGATCCTTGTAGCAGAGCACGTCTCCCCATATACGCAAGTATTGTACCTAGCATGTTCGTCTTTACTTTCAGGAACGCCCTAGGCTGTCTGTGGAGTAGCTACTCTCACCACTTGACTTTCTTAATGAACTTGCTTTTACTTTGCACTGCAGACCTGCCCTGAATTCTTTCTTGCGTGAGATCCAAGAACGCTTTCAGGGTCTGGATCGCCCCATGTCCTGTAACAATGTCGTATCTATGAGAAGCTAAGATTTTAATTGTAATGAAATATTAGTACTGTGTGAAAATCAATATGGAACAGCAAACAAGGTGCCAGTGTCCTATCTGATTGCCAAATCTGAGAAGCTATGCAGGGACCAATAGGGGCCAAGTTGTTAGGATATCAATACCTATTAAATAGTTTGAATCTGGCTACATAATAAATAGAACAGTTAGGTTTTCCTTTTGGCCTGGGAATGCTGACTCACTAAGAGCACCTTGAACTAAGAAAGTCTAGGAACCTTTCGTTTGACATTTAGCTAATTATTTCTCTCTCACTTGATTTTTGAATGGATTAAATGAGATGAGGTGTGGTCAGTTCCTGTCATTGAATATTTGTTCACTTCATATAGCCCTTATCTACTTTTTCTGTTGCACTTCATCTGCATTCTTTAAAGACATGAACAGAACCATCATAGCAAGGTTAAGGAGGCCTGCAAGATAGGATCACAGCCCCATGATCGCTTTCCTTACCTGTGCATCGCTGCCTGCTGTTTCTAAACCAAGTCACAGGCACAAACTACTTGAATTTTCACAACCCCATGAGGAAAGCCAAGAAAGGTATTCTTAAATTCATTGTATTTATTTATTAATTTTTGAGACAGAGTCTCACTCTGTCACCTAGGCTAGAGTGTAATAGCACGATCTCGGTTCACTGCAACCTCCACCTCCCGGGTTAAGCGATTCTCCTGCCTCAGCTTCCTGCGTACATGGAACCCTGTTGGCCAGGCTGATCTCCAGCTCCTGAACTTGTGATCCACCGGCCTCAGCCTCCCAAAGTGCTGGGATTACAGGTGTGAGCTACTGCACCTGGTCATTAAATTTGTTTTAAATACGAAACCTCCAAACACAGAATTTCACAGAGGTTGCATAATTGTACTGGGTCACAGAGCAGAGTCTTTTGCTACTCCAAAACTAATTCCTCTTATTTCTTTTACTGTCTGGGGATAAAGCAAGATATTTGAGAACTGGGTGGCACAGGAAATTTTAATCTAAACTGTACAGCGGGTTGGAGGGTAGCTTCCTGCTGGAGCCAAGGGCCTCACTCTTCAGAAACTGAGATCACATTTGTGACCTTCATGGCCTGAGGGTCACATTTGTGATGCCATGATATAATGGGAGCCCAGGTGACTCCCCCAGCTTGGCATGAAATTGCACAGGTCCTACCTAGGGCAGCAGTGGAAGTCAGCCCTGCCTGCTGGAATGATTCCACTTGGCACAGAGCAGCTGCTACAGCAAAACAATCCCACAGATGACTTCTACCTCCTGCATAAATTGAAAATAGTCATGAGATCAGGAGATCGAGACCATCCTGGCCAATATGATGAAACCCTGTCTCCACTAAAATATATATATATACATACATACACACACACAAAAATTAACCGGATGTGGTGGCACATGCCTGTAATCCCAGCTACTTGGAAGACTGAGGCAGGATAATCGCTTGAACCTGGAGGCAGAAGTTGCAGTGAGCTGAGATTGCACCACTGCACTCCAGCCTGGAGACAGACTGAGACTCCGTTTCAAAAAAAAAAGAAAAAAAGAATAGTACAGTCTTTAAAATGGAAAAGAGCTTCTGATGCTGTGTAATATCCCACTCCCCTGATCAACCTGGTTTGCCACCCACCTTGGGACACTACAAAATAGGCTCCCTGTCCCCTTACTGCCTGTATGGTGTATGCTGGAGTTGGGAAGAAAGAAGTGGATTTCAGATTGTGCAGGTAGCGTGCATAGAAGGAAGTTTTCAGAAAATCCAGCCCCTTGCCTCTCTCTGGAGGACAAATAGAGGTGAAGGAAGTCACTTGCTTGCAGAGATTGGGTTTCTGTTCCAAGGTGGCACTGTCTCACTGGCAGCCAGATAACTATGCTGTGAGGGTTGAGGGAAGGGAACTTTATATTCTGCTTCATTTATTTCCATTTCAGGTGATTTAATGAACCTTAAACACACATTTTCAGTTTTGGAGGGACTGAGGAGATCAGGAGACTGCTAATGAACTCTGGTCCCTGTGACAGGGATGCTTATGGCCAGGAAGGAATGAGACAATTCATGGAAGGCAACTGAGGCCTCTGTAGAGGGCTTTAGAGAGGAGGAAAGCGACATCAGAGCTAAACAGGCCATTGCCTCTGGATCCCTCATTTGGTTCTTGTCCAGATCAGGGGCGACCTGAAATGATGACCATCTGTCCACTGTTTCTTTGCCTCCAGCCAGGGCCAAGCAGGCCTGGCATACACCGGTGCTACTGCCCAGCCTCTCTCAGTCTACTGGGTGCAGTGTCCTGCTTTGGTCCTTTTCCTACTTCTCAGATTTCATCCTTACTTAAAGAGGCAGTATACAGGATCACTGTTTTTTTTTTTTAAAGAAAAGAAATACAAATCTAATATTTACTGAGAACTCTCTAGTAGGGACGGCTTGCATTGTACGATGTGCTTTGAGATACGGTATCTCACACGATGCTCCCAAATACCCCTATATTAGTTTGCTAGGACGGCCAAACGTAGCAACCTGGGTGAATTAAACACTGGAAATTTGTTGTCCCCCAGTTCTGGCAACTGGAAGTTTGAAATCGATGTGAGGGCAGAACTGTGCCTCCTCTGAAAACACTAGGAAATAATTGGTTCCAGATCTCTCTCCTAGTTTCTGGTAGTTCCCTGGCTTCTTGAAGCACAGCTTTGGCATTATTTGTATGTGCATGTCTGTCTCCACATTTCCCTTTATTATGAAGACACTAGTCATATTGGATGGGACCAACCCTATTCCAGTATGACCTCATTTTAACTAACTAATATCATCTGCAATAACCCTATCTACAAAAAAAGGTCATATATTAAAGTACTAAGAATGAGGACTTCACTATGTGAATTTTGTTCGACCAAATAACAACTCCTCCAACTAACAAATGAAGAAATTGAAGCATCTGGAAGCCAAATAATCTGCACAGAGTCAAAAGGCTAGTGATGTGGTTTGTCTGTCTCCCCATCCAAATCTCATCTTGAATTGTAGTTCCCATAATCCTTCACGTCATGAGAGGGACCCAGTGGAAAGTAATTGAATCATGGGAGTGATTCTCCCCATGCTGTTCTTGTGATAGTGAGTGAGTTTTCACAAGATCTGATGGGTTTATAGGGGGCTTTTCCCTCCTTCACTCTGCACTTCTTCCTGCTGCCAAGTGAGGGATATGTTTGTGTCCCCTTTCACCTTGATTGTAAGTTTCCTGAGGCTTCCCTATCCCTGCAAAACTATGAGTCTATTCAGAGCAAGATGGAGCTCAGAGTGATTGGAGCACTGAGCAAGAAAAAAAAAAAAAAGAACTATGAGTCTATTAAACCGCGTTCCTTTATAAATTACCTAGTCTTGGTTATGTCCTTGTAGCGGTATGAAAGTAGACTAATACAGTAAATTGGTACCACAGAGAGTAGGTGCTCCTATAAGGATACCCAAAAATGTGGAAGCAACTTTGGAACTGGGTAACAGGAAGAGGTTGAAACAGTTTGGAGGGATTAGAAGAAGACAGGAAAATGTGGGGTAGTTTGGAACTTCCTAGAGACTTGTTGAATGGCTTTGACCAAAATGCTGATAGTGATATGGACAATGAAGTCCAAGCTGAGGTGGTCTTAGATGGAGATGAGGAACTTCTTAGGAACTGGAATGAGGGTGATTCTTGCTATGCTTTAGCAAAGAGACTGGCTGTATTTTTACCCCTGCTCTAGAGAGCTGTGGATCTTTGAATTTGAGAGAGATGATTTAGGGTATCTAGTGGAAGAAATTTCTAAGCAGCAAGGCATTCATGAGGAGGCAGAACATAAAAGTTTGGAAAATTTGCAGCCTGAAGATACAGTAGAAAAGAAAAACCCATTTTCTGGGGACATATTCAAGCCTGCTGCATAAATTTGCATAAGGAATAAGCCAAATGTTAACCTCCAAGACAATGGGAAAAAGCCTCCAGGGTATGTCAAAAACCTTCATGGCAGCCCCTCCCGTCACAGATCCAGAGGCCTAGGAGGAAAAATGGTTTCCTGGGCTGGACCCAGGGACCCCTGCTGTGTGCAGCCTAGAAACTTGGTGCTGTGCATCCTAGCCACTTCAGCTGTGGCTAAAAGGGGCCAGAGTACAGCTCAGGCTGTGGGTTCAGAGGGTACAATCCCCAAGCCTTGGCAATTTCCATGTGATATTGAGCCTGCAGATACACAGAAGTCAAGAACTAAGGTTTGGGAACCTCTGTCTAGATTTCAGAAAATGTATGGAAATTGCAGGATGTCCAGGAAGAAATCTGCTGCAGTGGTGGAGCCCTCATGGAGAACCTCTGCTAGGGCAGTCAGGAAGGGAAATGTGGGATCAGAGCCTCCACACAGAGTCCCTACTAGGGCACTGCCTAATGGAGCTGTGAAAAGAGGGACACTGTCTTCCAGACCCTAGCATGGTAGATCCACCAACAGCTTGCACTATGCACCTGAAAAATCCACACTCAATGCCAGTCCATGAAAACAGCCAGGAGGGGAGGCAATACCCTGCAAAGACACACAGGTGGAGCTGTCCAAGGCCATGGGAACCTACCTCTTGCATTATTGTGACCTAGATGTGAGACATGGAGTCAAAGGAGATCATTTTGGGACTTTAAAGTTTAATGACAGCCCTATTGGATTTCAGACTGGCATGGTGTTTGTAGCCCCTTTGTTTTGGCCAATTTCTCTCATTTGGAATGGGTATATTTACCCAGTGCCTGTACCCTCATTGTATCTAGGAAGTAACTAACTTGCTTTTAATTTTACAGGCTCATAGGCAGAAGAGACTTGCCTTGTCTCAGAAGAGAGTTTGGACTTGAACTTTTGGGTTAATGCTGGAAAGAGCTAAGATTTTGGGGGACTGTTGGAAAGGTATGATTGTGTTTTGAAATGTGAGGACATGAGATTCAGGAGGGGCCGGGGTGGAATGATATGGTTTGGCTTTGTTCCCACCCAAATCTCATCTTGAATTGGACCTGGTAAGAGAGGTAATCAAATCATCAGGGTGGTTTCCCCATGCTCTTCTTGTGATAGTGAGTTCTCATGAGATCCGATGGTTTTATACGGACCATCCCTTATAAGGGTTTTCCCCCTTTGTTCCTCACATCTCCTTTGTGCCGCATGTGAAGGTTGTGTTTGCTTCCCCATCCACCATGACTGTAAGTTTTCTGAGGCCCTCCCAGCCCTGCAGAACCATGAGTCAATTAAACCTCTTTCTTTTATAAGTTACTTAGTCTTGGGTATGTCTTTATAGCAGCATGAGAATAGACTAATACAGCTAGTCAGTGACGAGGCTCGGATTTGAACTCAGGGCTGTATGATTCCAGAGGCCTGTTACTGGTTTTCAAACTTTGGAACCCAAGGTCACCTGCAGGGCTTATTAAACACTGATTGCTGGACCCCACTTCCAGAGTTTCTGGTGCAGCAGGTCTGGGTGGGACCGGAGTATCTGCATTTCTAGCAAGTTCCATGTGCTGCTGCTGGTACAACACCAATGTTGAAAGCAGCTTTCCCAGCAGCTCTTGGACTTTCATGGTCATAAAAATCACCTGAGAACTTCAGATTGTTCATTTGAGCAGATCTTCTGGCCCAGTCCAGAACATTTAGATTTGGTAAATCTGAAACAGGGCCCAGGAATCTGCATTGAAAACCAGCAACTCAGTGATTATCAGGGGATCAGTGGTGACACTTTGAGAAAGAATGTAGTTCCTGCTTCCCTGAAGATCCACAAGGTCCTCAGCTTTGACTGCACATTGGAACCATCTGGGAAAATTTCAGAAATCTGAAGCTGAACTGATGACTGGGATTTACCCTGAAAGATTCTACTTTCAGGTAGTGTGGGGAGGAGGTGACCCGAACCACTGGGTTTAAAGAAAATCTCATCAGGGTGACTCTGATGTGCAGACAAATTTGAGAACCACCAGCACCACTCAAAGTAATCTACTAGAGGCTGGTGACCATGTGCAAAATTCTGCAGCATTTTTTCTCCAGGAGTTCTAGTTCTTCCTCAGCACTCAATCAAAAAGTGACCCCCACATGACTAAGACCTTTTGCAGCCCAAAAGCCTGCACATTTTTCGAGACAACTCACCAAAGTTAGCACACAGTCATTCATTCACTTACTCGTGTATTCATTGACAAGTGGCCATGTGGAGGCTGGATGAGCCATGAGGGCGCTGGAGTCAGGTTGCCTGAGGCTGACCCCAGCTTTGGCACTTGCTGGGAATGTGACACCATGCAGGTTGTTTATGGGGTGTCTGGCTTTCCTTATTGGAAAACCTTACCTCTTAGGCTTGTTGTAAGGAATAAGTGAGTCACTGCCGGTGTCGATCTTATGACATAGATCTGCATTTAAAACACACTCCAAATTAGTGTGTTTTATAATCAATCATGGAACAAATCTCTATCCAGCAGCTACCATGCGTCAGACACAGGGTACAAGGGAATAAAACACAAAGTCCCTTATCTCATTGAGCTAACCATCAAGGAGCAGAAAGTGAAAATATAGCATGTGAGGGTAATAAGTCACTGAGATTCTCTCTCAGAACCCCTCAAAGACCCAGGGGCACGCTACGTGAGGACAGCTGGACATCCAGTCCTGTGCTGCATCGCCGATGAGGGGTGTCAGTGAGGGAAGTGGGCCAGGACGCCCATTCACCAGCTCGTCGCTTTTCCATCACCCGCATTCACGCTGTCAGGTTAAACCTCCCTTGATGGCTCTCTCTCGTCCTCTTCCCCTTCGCCCCTTCCTTCTCTGCCTCCCGCAGCTGCTCCTGGGGATACGTCCCACTCTGGCCAGTGCTTCCGTTTGCGGTTGGGTGGCGTGCACCGGGGCGGGTGCCGAAGTACACAGCATGGGGCGGCAGAGGTGGCGGGAGCCCCGGGTGCAGGGCCCGTCTGGCAGGGAGAATGGAGCGGAAGCATCTTTTCTCTTTTAACTCTGAGGGCATCTCCCAGCCGGCACTGGAGGGCGCTGGCCCCTTGATCTCCTAAGGGACAGCAGTCCCTCTGCGGGATCCGGAGGGCCATTCCCGCAGCGTCCCCTTGGGCTGCGCTCACGGGGGGTGGGGGGCGCCTCGCCTCGCTCTCCGGCCCAGGCTGCTCCGCAACCCCCACACCCTACCCCGGCCGCGCCGGGAGCTCCGACGCCGGTCGCAGTGCAGTGCGGTTCCGCGGGGCCCCGGCAGGTGTCACTGTGGCCGGGGAGAGCTCCGGGGGGTGCTGCCGGACCCGGTGCTGGGGACGGACGGGAGTGCTGGGAAGCGCGAAACCGAGCCTCGAGCAACCGCAGTGCCCAGACGGGCAGGGACTGTTCCCGTCGCGGTGGAGTCCGCGTGGGTCCGGGTGGCGAAGCAGGGAGACACCTGGATCTGACTCCCGGTCTGGTCCGGTGGGACTCTGGGTGCCGCTGCTCCCTGGACCTCCTGGCAGCCAGCGGGTGGGTGATTCTCGAATCCCGGGGAGGAGGCACTTTAAATGCAGATCCCAGGCCCCTCCCCTAGAGTTTCTGATGGGGAACCGGTAGGTGGGGGCCCAGAACCGGCAGCTTAGCGCCTCTGCTTCACAGTGGGTGCAGTTCCTGCGTCGAAAAACACGAAGAGAGTCAGTCAGGTTAAATCGATTTGCTGAAGGTTTCCCAAACATCTGTGTGCTCTTTCAAAATATGTTTCACTGGGTGATGAGGACACCACATTCGCAATTTTACCTCCAAAGGGCAGAAAGTGGCCATTTCCACTCTTGGTCCTCCGGCTCACCCACCCCACCCCATCTTGGCAGGGCCTGCTGTCCACCCATTCAGGTCTCCACTCCAGTATCATTCCCGGTCATCTTCTCTGACCTCGCTACCCAAGAAAAGCGCTCCCTCTCCACCAATTCCCACCACCTTCCTTTGCTATTATTATTGTCATGCCTAACACTTACCAATATCTAAAAATTTTGTCACCCATTGTTCCTTTAAGTTTCTTCCCTCTAATAAAGACTTTATTATGGTCACATTTAGGTTTTCTAAAAGATGGAAATAATCACTTCTAGTAACCAAACCGTGTCAGTGTGGCAATTGAAAGGCAAATGTGATAGTCAAAATTTCAGTGTCGACTTTAAATTGAGGCACGTCTTCCTCGCCTTAATCTTGAGTCTTGGGGGTGGGGTTGAGACAGGCAAGGGGTCCCGGCAGCTTCTCCTCCCCTTTTGTCCTTGGCCCTGTCCTTCTCCTTTTCCTTCTTGCTTTCCCAGGTTTCTGACTTTTCCAGAAGGCAGCCCAGGGTGGGAGCACTGGTGACAAAGCTGGAAAGTTCTGCCACTTCAGTGGTGACCCCACACTAGCACTTGCTGGATGTCGTTACCTACAAGAACTCCCATGACAAAAAAGTATCATGTTAGTGCAAAAGTAATTGCTGTTTTGGTTCTTAAAATTCCTGGCCAGATCGCAATTACTTTTGCATCAACGTAATACTAAAGATCTGCGACATCCAGCAAGTAACAGTGTTGGGTCACGGGGAATATATGGCTCTCCCTGTGGACTCCTTTCACAGGGAGTGTACACTCTCAGAGGGAAAGGGTTGGGGAACTATGAGTCCCTCCTTACCTCCCTCAGTCCCTAGAAATGTAGCCATCCTCCAGCCAAGACCACTCCAGTTACCCCCGGCTGTCCTCCCAGGCGGGACCCAAAGTAATCCCACAAAAATGCTTCCTCTCCTGTGTGCCCTCCCCATTCTGGTTCACAGAAAATATTCATGTAATCCTGTCCAGGCTGGGTTTGCAGGCCAGCCCCAAGGTAGCAGCAAATGGCCCAGCCCCTGAGTCACCTGCCCCTTGGATGTATCACTGTGGGCCAGTGTGTTGTGTCCCTTCAAGCACAGGACATCCAGAGAAAGCCCTTAGAGTAGTCTTCCTGAAGTCTCTTTAAGTGTCTGGGCTTTCCCTGGTGGGAGGTAGAGGGGGTAAGAGCCACAGCACAGTCGCAGCTTCCTCTAAAGAAACTGTTGTAACCGAGCTAGTGAGGAACGTGCCATGCTTTGAGTTTTAAATTAAGAGGGTTTTTTTACTGATTTGCCAGCTACTGAGAGACCGTTAATGCTTAAGATTTTTTTGGCCCCAAGTAAGGGGCCTGATTATCTTTTATACCTTGGTTTAGGTAGGGGAGGGGAGTAGTACCTAGCTGAAGTGGAATTTTACAGAAGCAGAAAAGCAGGTTAGAGGAAGGGACTGCGGGCACAGGTGGTTTTTATACAGTTACCAAGAAGGGGGGCGATTAGGCTCCCTCTACACAATGATTAAAGGGAAACTTTTTAGTATGCCAAGCAAAATGCAGTTACAATGGTTACAAGTGTTAAAAACAGTATGCTTTAATGCTTTTAAGTGCAGCATAACCCAGTTATGCACCCAAAGGGGCTGTGGTAAGGAGGGGGAAGCCAGGTTGAAGTTTACAGCTAAAATAAAGTTATGCTAGCCCAGGGTAGGTTATTACAAAATCTGCCGACTCTCAACCTCAGAACCATTTTATCCTCTGGATGCATGTTAAGCAGAGCCAGGGCTCAGCTCAGGTGAGTAAGGCACCAAAAACCTCAGTCATAAAGATAAATTATGTTTTAATATATTGTTTTTTAAAAAGTCCATTAATGCAAAAAACCAATTATAAGCAAAATATCAAAATGTTAAAGATGGTATCAGTACTCTCAGGGTTTTAGAGGCACACAGCCAGTTGGCTTTCTTTCCCCTCCTTTATCTGCGACTCTTTCCCCTTTGGGATGTATTTTCTACTGTATTGGAGCTTTGGCCAAAACTTCCACTCTTTGGCTCCTTCCAGAGCAAAGGGCAGGGACTTTGCTCTGAGCAATGCTAAATCTTCAGTGTTGGCATTTGGCAAATATCTACGAATGAATATATGAGTTGTGGTTTTTGATTCTTGGATGTTATTTTAGTAGAGAATTTAAAGTGGAAACTAGCTGTGGGGAAAGAAAAAACTTGGCAATGCTCCATTTTTCTTCTACATGTTGACTTTAAAATTTTCTAGGTTTGGGAGTAACGTGAAGGCTTGTTATATAGATCAACTCATGTCACGGGGTTTGTCGTACAGGTTATCTCATCACCCTCTTAGTAAGCCGTAGTTATTAGTAACTGTTAAGCCCAAAGTTATTTTTTTCTGCTCCTTTTTCTCTTCGCACCCTCTACCGTCAAGGAGACCCCAGTGTCTGTTGTTCCCTTATGTTCAGGAGTTCTCATCCTTCAGCTCCCCCTTATTAGTAAGAACATGCAGTATTTGGTTTTCTGTTCCTGCATTAGTTTGCTAAGGATGATAGCCACCAGCTCCACCCATGTTCCTGCAAAAAACATGATCTTGTTCTTTTTTATGGCTGCCTAGTATCCCATGGCATATATGTATCACATTTTCTTTATCTTATCTGTCATTGTTGGGCGATTAGTTGGAGTCCATGTGTTTGCTATAGTGAATACTGGTGCAATGGAACAGTGTGTGTGGGTCTTTATGGTAGAATGATTTGTATTTCTCTAGATATACATCCAGTAATGGGATTTGTAGGTTGAATGGTAGTTCTGCTTTTAGCTCTTTGAGGAATCACCGTATTGCTTTCCCCAGTGGTTTAAATAATTTACACTCCCCACAACAGTGTATACATGTTTCCCTTTCTCTGGAACCTCCCCAACATCTGTTATTTTTCTGACTTTTTAATAATAGCCATCTGACTAGCGTGAGATGCTATCTCATTGTGGTTTTGGTTTTCATTTCTCTAATGCTCAGTAATATTGAGCTTTTCTCATATGCTTTTCGGCTGCATGTGTGTCTTTTGGAAAGTTCTGTTCATGTACAATATGTATTTAAAATATAGCTGGTGCTGTGGCTTGCACCTATAATCTCAGCTACTCCAGAGGCTGAGGCAGGAAGATCACTTGAGGCTAGACTTTTGAGACCAGCCTGGGCAAAGTAGCAAGACGCTAACTCTAAAAATAAATTATCTGAGTACAGTGGCATGCACTCTGGTCCCAGCTACTTGGGAGGCTGAGGCAGAAGGATGTTTTTTTCCAAATGTGTTTTTGTTGTAGGTGGTGTTTGCTTTTCTTTTTTATTTTATAGAATTAAGCAGCTGTAGAAGGGTCACCATCATATGCTAGACACTGCCTGTTTTAGGTTTTCTTCCTGGCTACTTATTTTACCATTTATGATTATCATTCTTTCTTTGTCAAATTTGTTGACCCAGTTGGTAGGAGAAATGAGAGTTCTTTTGTGTTGTGTGGTGAGGGGAAAGGTATACCAGCGTCGGCTTTGGAGTTCATTTTTATTCGACATCACTTCTCTAATGGGTTCTGATGTGAGTCTTCAGTGTCTTAACACTAGGAAACCAGTGAAAACATTTCACAGTGTTTAGTAGAATTAGAATAGTATAGTAGAATTTTTATAGTAGAATTAAAAATATTTGGCAACCAAATCTCTATTTCTGTGCATCAATACAATAAGGTAAGTATAGTCACATAATGCAATAACATTTTTCTTTTTAAAAAGTAAAAGCTTTCGGCCAGCACCTTTGGGAAGCTGAGGCAGGTGGATCACGAGGTCAGGAGTTCTCGACCAAACTGGCCAACATAGTGAAACCCCATCTCTACTAAAAATACAAAAAAATTAGCCAGGTGTGTTGGTGTGCACCTGTAATCCCGGCCACTCGGGAGGTTGAGGCAGGAGAATCACGTTAACCCAGGAGGCGGAGGTTGCAGTGAGCTGAGATCGCACCACTGCACTCCAGCCCAGGCGACAGTGGGAAAATCCGTCTCAAAAAATAAAAATAAAAAATTTCCTTTCACAGTGTGTTTATATGTGGTGTAATATTCACGGTACTAATGTCTTATAATACAGTTGCATTATAAATCACTCTTTAAAATACTGATACCTTACACACCTTAGCTGTTCTATTACTGTAATTGATTTACATTGAGCTCCATCTTAAAGTATCAGATTTGAAGATTTTACATTTGGATTAGATTTAGAAATTAGTGTAAGGTTTCTTTCCGAGGATAAAACAAAGAAACTGAGGCCAGCACCAAAATAATCCAATGCAAGGGAATTTATTCAGGCTCCTGGGTGAGGTTCTGCGGTCCGGACAGGAGGGGCCGGAGAAGTCCCGCGGACTCCGCTCAGACTGGGTTTTACAGCGAGTGAGTCTATTTTTAGGCAGGGAGTTTTTATAGTGAGTCTATTTTTAGACAGTGAGTCTATTTTTAGACAGGGGGTTTTTATAGGGAGTGAAACAGCTCGATTGGTTGTGGGAGAGCAAGACTGCTATTGGGTAAGTTACAAGCCTTGACCTAGGACTTGGCTTGTTGTTGGTTGGAATTACTTGCCTGCTATTGGTTGTTAAAGCTCGACTGCTATTGGTTGTTAAAACTGGGCTGCTATTGGTTGTTAGGGCTTAGCTGCTATTGGTTATTAAGAAGCTATGGTTTGGTTGGCTGCTTATTTGTTATTTTCATCCCCTATTCCTTCCTGTCTCCATTGTTAAACACAATTATTGGCATAAAAGAGGTCTTTAATACCCATTTTTAGACTGTATTCTAGCCTGGGCAATAAAACAAGAATCCCATTCTCTCTCCCTCTTTCTCTTCCTCTTTCTTTCTCTCTTTCATTCTTTTTTTTCTTTCTT
>PVKP010036263.1:0-13058 GCA_004027715.1 Plecturocebus donacophilus | reverse complement strand
TTACACTCCCACCAACAGGGTAAAAGCATTCTGTTTTCTCCAAAATCTCTCCAGCATCTGTTGTCTCCTGATTTTTTAATGATTGCCATTCTAACTGTCCTGAGGTGGTATCTCAATGTGCTTTTGATTTGCATTTCTCTGATGACCAGTGGTGATGAGCTTTTTCTTCATATGTTCGTTGGCTGAATAAATGTCTTCTTTTGAAAAATATCTGTTCATATCCTTTTCCCACTTTTTGTTGGGGTTGTTTTTTTCTTGTAAATTTGTTTAAGATCTCCGTAGATTCTGGATAGTAGCCCTATATCAGATGGGTAGATTGAAAAAAATTTTCCCATTCTGTTGGTTGCCCATTCACTCTATTGTTAGTTTCTTTTGCTATGCAGAGGCTCTTACGTTTAATTAAATCCCATTTGTCTATTTTGGCTTTCGTTGCCATTGCTTTTGGTGTTTTAGTCATGAAGTCTTTGCCCATGCCAATGTCCTGAATGGTATTGCCTAGATTTTCTTCTAGAGTTTTTGTAGTTTTAGGCCTAATGTTTAAATCTTTAATCCATCTAGAGTTAATTTTTGTATAAGGTGTAAGGAAGGGATCTAGTTTCGGCTTTCTGCATATGGCTAGCCTGTTTTCCCAACACCATTTATTAAACAGGGAATCCTTCCCCATTGCTTGTTTTTGTCAGGTTTATCAAAGATCAAATCACTGTAGTTGTGTGGTGTTCTTTCCGAGGGCTCTGTTCTGTTCCATTGGTCTATATCTCTGTTTTGGTACCAGTACCATACTGTTTTGATTACAGTAGCCTTGTAATATAGTTTTAAAGCTCTAAAATAATCTCCTTTGACTTCATGTTTCACATCTAGGTCATGCCGATGCAAGAGGTGGGTTCCCATGGTCTTGGGCAGCTCCACTCTTGTGGCTTGCAGGGTATAACCCCACTCCTGGCTACTTTCATGGACTGGTGTTGAGTGTCTGTGGCTTTTCCAGGCACATGATGCAAGCTGTCAGTGGAACTACTGTTCTGAAGACTGGAGGACAGTGGCTTTCTGCTCATAGATGCACTGGGTAGTGTGCTATTGGGGACTGTGTGTGGGGTCCCACTCCCCATTTCCCTTCCACACTGCCCTAGCAGAGGTTCTCCATGAGAACCCTGCCCCTGCAACAAGCTTCTGCCTGGACATCCAGGAGCTTCCATACATTCTCTGAAATCTAGATGGAGGTCCCCAAACCTCAGTTCTTGACTTCCGTGCACCCAGAGGCTTAAAATCATGTGGAAGCCACAAAGGCTTGGACTTGCACCCTCTGAAGCAACAGCCTGAGTTGTACATTGGTTTCTTTTAGTCACAGCAGAGATATAGGGCACTAAGTCCTAAGAGTGCACAAAGCAGCAAGGTCCTGGGTCCTAACTAGGAAACCATTTTAACCTCCTAGGTCTCCTGGCTTGTGATGGGAGGAGCTTCTGCGAAGCCCTCTGACATGTCCTGGAGACATTTTCCCCATTGTCTTGGCAGTGAACATTTGGCTTCTTGTTACTTATGCCAATATCTGCCCTGGCTTGAATCTCTCCTCAGGAAGTGTCTTTCTTTCTATCACATCATAAGGCTGCAAATTTTTCAATCTTTTATGCTCTGCTTCCCTTTTAAATATAAGTTCTAATCCAAAACACATCTTTGTGAATACATAAAATTGAATGCCTTTAAGAGCACCCATGTCACATTTTGAATGCTTTGCTGCTTGGAAATTTCTTCCTTCAGATACCCTAAATCATGTCTTTCAAGTTCAGCATTCCACCGATCTGTAGGGCTGTGGCAAAATGCTGCCAGTCTCTTTGTTAAAACACAGCAAGAGTCACCTTTATTCTAGTTTTCAACAAGTTTCTCATCTCCATCTGAGACTACCTCAGCCTAGATTTTACTGCATCTATTTATATGGTATGTATCTTTACTTGTCACATAATAATTGTTCAGGTTGTTGTTGGTTGTTTCAGGTAGCTTCAAGTACAATAACTATACATTCTATGGTAAATATATAGTTTTCAATATTTGTATCTCAAAACGTAGCAATATGGATATATAATTAAATATTATTGTTATAATAAACTTAATTTAGGTGCCATCTAAATCTCTTGTTTTCTGGAGGTTGAAAGTCAGTCTCTTAAAAGTCATAGATTGGAAATAATTAGGATTCACATTTCCTTACATATTGTACAAATGGAAACCTCTGAAATGTGATCACAAGTCTATTCGTACATTTATATCAATCCATCTATATTTAATTTTATGTACTCATTAAATTGAGAATGACAAGTTCTGTCACAAAGTTTTCATAGAATTGTGTTCACCATATCATATTGTTTTGCTTTCAAAAACAGATGCTTAATGTATTTTGCTTCTGTAAGTATAAGCATAAACTGATGATAAAGAATAAAACCATCAGACAGTCAAAGAGTAAAACAAAGGCAAACACTTTCAATGTTTGAGTGAACCATCTTTGTTTTTGTGCACTTCTCACTTTGGTCTTAATAGGACAGTCAGATAGAATGCAATTGTGGAGAGAATGTAAAATAGACCTGCTTCTAGAGAAGCATACTTACCTACTAGCATTGGGCTAATAGCCCTTTTATTTCCTCCTGCTGTTGTCCCTTCTGAACATGCATTTTGTTATTCTGCAGACGTTTCCAGGGCATACTGTGTAGGCACCAGGGAATACAAAAGATAAGACTAATACATTTCTAGTTTATGGTAGTAAGCACCTTGCAGCCTTGGTAAGGGAGACATGATTAACATATAAAATTAATAAATTACTAGTTCATTATGGTTATGTTGCAAGTATTTCATTCCACTTAGACTCTTTGAAGTTTAACAGTGGATTGAACCTCATTTTAAAGACATGAACATTGATTCTTAAGATAAAGTGACTCAGATAGGCATACAGGTAGCTATAGAGAAATCCAATTTTAATATCCAGAGTTTATAATTCCTCATTCAGTATGCTTTACATCATAATTTGGGCTAAATAAGTACTATCCTTGCTGTTTTCTCACGTCCTTCTTAATGTTATAAATCATACCTTTAATTATTGTACCTATAATGCAAGCAACATTAAAAATGCAGCATTTTAGACCAATTAACATTTCTAGATGTATTGCTGGATTCCTTGTCCTTCATTTATGTAGTATATATATATGTTTAAAACACAAAATATCACACTGTTGAATAAAAACAACAAGGAAGCATAGTAGTAGCTCTCTGCAGCAACAGAGCATGACACTGATTGAGAATCGTTATTCTGAAGAGTGAAAAATTGATTGCACAGTTGATTCTCTGGCACGTATGTGGTATATCCAAGGGAAGACTGGCTTCTGTAAAGCCACAAGAGGAGTGATCTTTAGGAAGCCAATTATCTTTCTGGAATGTGATTCATTATTGTGATTTAATATTCTCCTATTGGCAGTTTGATACCTTTTAACAAGTACAAAACACATTTGGATTTTCATTAGCTGCTATGCAGAAGTTAGTACTACAGTCTAATTTTAGATGAAAATAGATTATTGAATTTGAGATTAATTTCCCATTTATTCTACTTATAAAGGGAAACTTATTGTACTGTATTTTGAAAAGTATTGCCGATTTTCTACACAGACAGAACCACCTTTCTAGAAAACAGGATAATGTATTCCTGTTAGTTTTGTTGGCTGCCCAGCATTTCAGGTAGTCTTCCTGTCTTTCTGGGCTAACTAGCCATGGAAAAAGTCACTCTTCTCCCAGTGTTAGAAATTAGAAGTGTTTTGTCACCTACAATCTATATCTAACGCACACTGTCTCCCAGACTCACAATGATATTTGCTGGTCATACCACTTCTGATCTTCTGATTTAGATATCATAGACCTATGGCAAGTCAGAGCAGGAAATTCCTTAAAAATTATCTTGAAACATCCAGTAATACTCTATAAAAACGGTCAAATAAGTCACCTTAGGGCAAAGTGCAACTTATTGGAATTTGTATATAATATTAAAAGAGTTCTTATGGCTCAAATTTTCTTAAACAAGAATATTGTCCATTCAGTGGTACCAGAAAGACAATTAATAATTCTCTTAATGATAATGTATAAAAAGAGGAAACATTTAAAATTTAAAATATCACCAGTGGGCTGGGTGCAGTGGCTCATGCCTTCAGTCTTAGCACTTTGGGAAACCGAGGTGATTGGATCACTTGTGCTCAGAAGTTCAAGATCAGCCTGAGCAACATTGTGAAACCCAGTCTCTATAGAATAATAATACTAAAAATTCAGCCAGGCGTAGTGGAACATGCCTGTAGTCTCAGAAGGCTGAGGTGGGAGGATCCATTGAGCCTGGGGAGTTTGAGGTGCAGTAAACTGATTGTATCACTGCACTCCAGCCTCAGAAACAGAGCGAGACCCTGTCTGGAAAAAATAAAAAAATTATCAATGGATAGTTATAACTCATGGTTACTCAATGAGAGAACAGATGAACTTTATATAAATTGTAAGAAATCCTGATATCAATATACAGCTTAAATTCAAATTCAGAAAAAAAAATAGTATCCAAGCAAATAAAGTTGACCTTATATCCTTTGCTAAAAGAAATAGATTTAGTGCAGCATTTCTCAAACTGTGTTCTACAAAGTTTTAGTATCCTTAGAATGAGTAATAGGTATTCCATTTTATGTCTTTTTTGAAAATTCATTAAAATATTTCATACGTAAAGCTTTGGAAAAACTGCCATTAAAAAAACCTGGAGGACCTGGGTTTAAACCCCAATTTCAAGATTTATTAGCTGTATGACATTAGACAAGTTATTCAGTTTCTGTCTTGGTTTACTGACCTGAAACATGAAAATGTAGAGTAAGAGTATAATATTACACTCTTAAGGTTTCTTTGAATATTATATATGTATGTATTATATATTCAAAATATTATATATATGTATATGAGAGAGAGAGAGAGAGAGAGAGAGAGAGAGAGAGAGCGAGCTTGCAAGATTGTGTGGCATATGACAAGTACTAGATAAGGTTTTTATTAACTTGTTGTTACCTAATTTGGCCTGGGAATTTTCTTACCCAATTTCTCCATTTTTAAATAGATGCTCTTTTAACATTTTGTGGAACAAGTTGTCAAATGAAAAGTAGTTTGGAAAAAGTTGATATAAGACAGGTTCTGTATAGTCTACAAGAAAGTAAACAGTTGTTTGGCAATTTAAAATTTTGTTAGGCACATTGAGGCTAAGGGACAGTAGTTTGCTCAGAGCAGCAGCCAGCTTTCTTTTGAGATTGGTTTTGTGGACTACACTATATGTCATGCTGTTTGTCCTGCCAACCTTTCTTAACTGTGGTTTCCTCTTTTTGGCTCAATTCCTAACTGCAAATTCACTGCCTGACTGTACATCCTTCAACTGTTGTTTTGTTGAGGCAAGTAGAACTTTAGCACAGATCGAGTGTATTTTCTCTTAATATCTATGTGTAACTCAACAGATACTTGCAAAATATAGTCAACTTTTAGTGCTCACATCATTTGATGGCTATGCTGATGTCTAGCAAAATGCAGCTCCTATTGAATGTTTTGAGATCCTTCCAAAGCTGTACTTTTTCAGCTTTTTTTCTCACAGCCATAGAACTGAATTAAATTTTAATCTTGTGTCTATCCATGAATGGTGATTCTTAAGAACCACTGGAATTTTTGTTCCTCATTAGGGTAGCCCATAACTACCTTCATGTCATTTCTTTGCTCTTTCAGTCCCTAACTTTTAGATCTGTATGGCTTTCCCATTGTTGCATTCTGAAGTTTTTAGAGTCCAAGTGTTTTTTTTCTGAATAGAAAACACATTTAGTACAATTTTTTAGAGTTCAAGTATTTTTCTGAGCATAATTCAGAGCATAAGTATTTATTATAAATAAACCCGAATCCTACCTCTGTTTGGAAAGATTTGCATCTTCTCAGTTGATTTGTAGAGAATTTCAAAACTGTTTCCAGACCAATTTCACTGTAAAGAAATCACACAAACACACTAACATAGTAACCAGCTAACATCACAATGACAATATCAAATTCACACATATCAATAGTAGCCTTGAATGTAAATGGGCTAAATGCCCCACTTGAAAGGCATAGAGTGGCAAGCTGGATATAAAAGCAATACCCCATGGTATTATGTATCGAGAACTCCATCTAACATGTCATGACACTCATAGGCTCAATATAAAGGGATGTAGAAAAATCTATCAAGCAAATGTAGAAAAATCTATCAAGAAAAAACATAGGAGTTGCAATCCTAATTTCAGAAAAACAGATTTCCAACCAATAACAATACAAAAGACAAGGAAGAGCATTACATAATGGTAAAAAAATGTTCAATTCAACAAGAAGAGCTGACTATTCTAAATATATATGCACCCAACACAGGAGCACCAATGTTCAGAAAGCTTCTTCAGTTGATACACAACTTCAGCAAAGATTCAGGCTACAAGATCAATGTACAAACATTACTAGCATCCTATACACCAACAACAGCCAAACTGAGCCAATTCAGAAAGGTAATCCCACTCACAATTGTCACAAAAAATTAAAATACCTAAGAACACTGCTAACCAGGGAGGTGAAAGATCTCTGCAATGAGAATTACAAAACACTGCTCAAATAAATGAGAGAAGACACAAATGGATGGAAAAACATTCCTTGCTCATGGATAGGAAGAATCAAAATAATTAAAATGGCTCTACTGCCCAAAGCAATGTACAAATTCAATGCTATTCCTATCAATCTACCAACAACAGAACTAGAAAAAATTAAATTTATATAGAACCAAAAAAGAGCTGGAATAGCCAAGGAAATCTTAAGCAAAAAGAACAAAGCTGGAGGAATGACATTACCTGACTTCAAACTATACCACAAGGCTGCAGTGACCAAAACAGTGTGGTACTGGTACAAAAACAGGTGCATAGACCAATGGAACAGAATGGACAGTGCAGAAATAATGGTGAATATCTATGACCACCTGATCTTTGACATAGCTGACAAAAACAAGCAATGGGAAAAGACTCCCTATTTAATAAATGGTGCTGGGATAACCAGCTGGCCAAATGCAGCAGATTGAAGCTGGAAACCTTCCTTAAAGCATATATAAAAATTAACTCAATATGTATTAATGACTTAAATGTAAAACCCAAAACTATAAAAAACCCTGGAAGACAACCTAGGCAATACCATCCTAACCTAGGAATGGGAAAAAATTTCATGAGAAAGATATCAAAAGCAATCACAACAAAAGCAAAAATTGACAAATTGGATCTAATTAAACTTCAAAGGGTCTGCAAACCAAAAGAATCTATCAATGGAGTAAACATACAACCTACAGAATGGGAGAAAATATTTGGAAACTATGCATCTTTATTCAAACTATGCATATTAGAACTCTGTCAGATGCATAGTTCTAATATCCAGCATCTATAAGGGACTTAACCACATTTACACAATAAAAATAACCCTACTAAAAAGTGGGCAAAGGATATGAACAGACACTTTTCAAAAGAAGACGTGTGCAGTCAGCAAGCATATGAAAAAAAGCTCCAATGATCATTAGAGAAATGCAAGTCAAAATCACAAGGATACCATCTCACCCCCATGAAAATGGGTATCATTAAAAAGTAAAATATTCACAGATGCTGGCAAGGTTGCAAAGAAAAGGGAACACTTATACACTGTTGGTGGGAGTGTGAATTAGTTCAACCATTGTAGAAAGCAGTATGCGGATTCCTCAAAGAGCTAAAAGAAGAACTACCATTTGACTCAGCAATACACTGAGTATATACCCAGAGGAGTATAACACATTTTACCAGAAAGACTCATGCATGCAAATGTCCATTGTAGCACTGTTCACAATAGCAAAGACATGGAATCAACCTAAATGCCCATCAGTGATGGAGTGGGTAAAGAAAATGTACATATACACTATGGAATATTATGTAGCCATAAAACGGAACAAGATCATGCCTTTTTGGGGAACAGGGGTGAAATTGGAGGCTATCATCCTTAGCAAACTAATGCAGGAACAGAAAACCAAATATGGTATGTTTTTCACTTATAAGCAAGAGCTAAATGATAAGAACTTATGAATGCAAAGAAGGGAACAACGGACCCTGGGGTCTACTTTAGAGGAGAGAGTGGTGGAGGGATTTGAACAAAAAAGATGAGTATTGAGATTCATACATGGATGATGTAATAATATGTACAACAATCCCCCGTGACATGTGTTTATGTAACAGACCTTCTCCTGTACCCCCAAACCTGAAATAAAAATTTATAAAAGAAAGATAAAGTGATATACATATACACCATGGGATACTATTCAGCTGTAAGAAAGAATGACATTATGTCTTTTGCAGCAATATGGGTAGAATTGGTGGCCATTATTTTAAGTACAACAACTCAGAAATGAAAATTCAAACACTACATGTTCTCATTTATGTGTGCAAGCTAAATGACATGTATACATAGACATAGAGTTTAAGTAATAGTCATTGGAGATTCAGAAGGGTGGAAGGGTAGTTATGAGGTGAAGGTTGAGAAATGACTTAATGGGTACAATGCAAACTGTTCAGATGATTGTTATGCTAAAAACTCAGAGTTCACCAATACACTATATAGCCATAAAAATTGCACTGGTACCCCTTACATTTATACTTTTATTTAAAAGTGGAGTTAAATATAAGACCTGACATGACAAAACTGCTAGAAGAAAAAATAGGGAAAAATTTTCTTGACATTGGCCTTGGTAATGTTTTCTTGAATATGACACCAAAAGCATGGGTAACACAAGGAAACATGAAATTGTGCTATATCAAACTTAAAACCTGCACAGCAAAGAAAGCAATCAACAGAGTGAAAGGGCAACCTATGGAATGGGAGAATATATTTTTCAAATCATATATATATAAAACACATGATTAGTATACAAAATACATAAGGATATCCTGCAACTCAATAACAAAAACACTAAAAGCCCAGACCTTATCTATATGCAATATATGGACGTATGATACTGATACTTGTATATCCTAAATATATTTAAATAAATAAAATAGATAGCTAGATAGATAAATAGTCAATGGACCTGAAAATAATTTTTTTTCTTGAAAGAAGACATACAAAGGACCAATAAGTATATGAAAAAATGTTCAACATCACTAATCATCAGGGAAATGAAAATCAAAACCATAATGAGATATCACCTTGCACTTGTTATTATGACTATTATTTTTTAAAAATAAGAAATGTTGGTGAAAATGTGGATTACAAGAACATTTGCATGATATTAGTGATAATGTAAACTGGTTTAGACAGTATGGAAAACAGTATCTTAATTTCTTAAAAAATGAAATATTAAAAATAAAACTATGATACCATCCAACAACCCCGCTTCTGAATATATGTAAGAGGTAAAATCAGAATCTCAAAGAACTGTGTGCACTCCCATGTACATTGCTGTTTTATTAACAATAGTCAATATATGAAAACCCTAAACGTCTAACAATGGATGAATGGATTCAAAAAACCTGGTATTTATATATTATATGCAATGAAACATTATTCAGCTTTTAAGAAGAATTAAATCTTGCCATTTGTGACAACATGAATAAACATGGAGGATAATTTGCTAAATGAAATAAGCCAGACAGAGGGATGAACACCATAACACCAGTTATATGCTGAATCTAAAATATATACCATGGAATACTATGCAGCCATAAAAAAGGGGATGAGTTCTTGTCCTTTGCAGGGACATGGATAAAGATGGAAACCATCATTCTCAGCAAACTGACACAAGAAGAGAAAACCAAACACTGCCTGTTCTTACTCATAAGTGGGTGTTGAGCAATGAGAACACATGGACACATGGAGGGGAATATCACACACGGGGGCCTTTTGTGGGGGGTGGGTGAATAGGGGAGGGATAGCAGTGGGTGGAGAGTTAGAGGAGGGATAGCATTAGGAGATATACTTAACGTAGATGATGGGGTGATGGATGCAGCAAGCCACCAGGGCACATGTATACCTATGTAACAAACCTTCACGTTCCACACATGTACCCCAGAACTTAAAGTATAATAATAAATAAATATTAAAAGATAAAAAAAATAAAAAAATAATAAAACAGTCAAACTCAGGGAAGCAGAGATTATAATGGTGGTTGCCATGCACTGGGGAGAGGAGGAAACAGGGTCCTATTAGTCGAGATGAGCAAAGTTTCAGATGTACAAGATGAATAAGTCCTGGAGATCTACTGGACAGCATAGTGTCTACAGTTAACAATACTGTATTGTATACTTAAAACTTTGCTAAGAGGATAGGTTTTATGTTAAGTGTTTTTACCACACAAACAACAATAATAATATATAAAGTGGACAGGCAGAAACTATGGAGGTTTATGGTCTAGATTATGGTGATAGTCTCATGGATATATAGGTATCTCCAAACTCATCAAGTTTATGCATTATATATTTACAGCTTTCTGTATCTGAATCATACCTCAATAGAGTAGTTTTGAAAAAAGAAAATAACAAATCAAATAATAAATATTTTTAAATTGTTAGAAGAAGAGTATAGAGTACCATAAGGGCTATACATTATGACTTGGTCAATAATAACAGTGACTAGACATTGAAGCAATAATGAAATTAAGTGAACAAGAATAGAAGGTATTGAAGTTACAGAAGTAAGTGCTCAATTATCAGTAAGTGCAAAATGTGAATGTTTTCCTAGTAACATTGAATCTCTGTCTTTCCAAATCTATTTCAATGATTTAAATATATGTAATTTGAACATAATGTAAATGTGTTATTTTCAGATTCAGTGACTGAAAAGGACAACTGTCATACGTCTAGGTATATGTGTGGGTTTTTACCTACATGGTAGCACTTTCACTTTTAAAGGCATCTTTTCATTTTCATTTAACTTACTACTTTCTAGTTATCTGGTGCAAGTTGAATTTTGGTTCCCAGGTAAAATTTAACTAAGTGACTCCCGAATCAGCTTTATGTACTGCCCATTTTATGTATTATTCCAGACCTGTATTTTGAGAACTTATGGCCAGGTTCTGAACTGCTATTTTTAAATCTATCAGTGTTTCACTGAGAAGCTTCCTGAGGATAAAAATTTAACTGAACAGTTGGATAAAAGTCGAAATTTCTATGAAAAATTCATGTGAACCATAACAGGTTTTCCTGTCCTTGACTGTAGTTTTATCTGAAGATACAGATATTCAGGTGCTGTACTGAAGACTAAACAAATAGGATTTAAGGGTTTCATAAGCTTAAAGTCACTGCAATTATGGTATAAATTATGGTGATGGTCTCATGGATATATAAGCTCCAAGCTCATCAAGTTGTATACATTATATATGTAGAGATTTTTGTATCTCAATCATACCTCTATAAAGTAGTTTTTAAAAAATAAAATAATAATTTTTTTTCTGGACCATGAGGCAATACAAAATATATGTTATGGGCTACACCTCTAAACTTTGAATCAAGTGTAAGGAGTTATATAAAACACAACCAAGAATGCATGACCATATGTAGTAAGGGGATCTTATCCTTTAGAGATTTTTGTCAACTTATATGTAAGCTACTTTAGGACTTTAACAAATACATCTAGGTTCCATCAGGAAACTTGGACTTCTGTTCCATATCTTCATCTAAATAACTGACTTATAATGGTTCAGTCTGTGACTCAGTTTCCTCATCTGTAAACTGAAGAAATTAAACTAGCTCCTAAATTTTTTTGTATGAATTAAAAATATCTGGGACTCTTGCTCATTAATTCTCTTAATGTCATCATATGAGACAAACGTTTTATCTGGAATTTTTTTTTTTATCCATGAGAGGGTTTAGACATTTGTATACCTTTAGTTTTCAGAGTTGGAAAGAATGTATTGTTCACTAAAATCCATTATTTACACTACAAATAATAAAAAAACTAATAATTCAGTAATTATCATAGTCTGGATTCAGTTCTGAGGAGAGAATGCAAATTCTGGAAACTTATTGATACAGTTTTGATTATGAGGCACTCAGTCATGGTTGTCCTAAGCAGTGTCCATTTGTTTAAATCATTGCCATTATATTTTCTGTCTAGACATACCCTTGGGAGCTGAATGGGTCATTCGGGGGATTGAAATTTTATAAAGCTAAATTAGATGTGGCAAGAAAATCTCGTAGACAGTCAAGATAATGTACAAATGTATATCATCAGTTCAGATACTAAGGAAATTTTCTTTCAGATTTTTTTCTTTGCCATCATTTAGAGACAATATAATGTGATGAAAAGTTTGCTCATTATAAGGAGTTCAGAGTGGGAAAATAGAACCTTAGTTATTCTGCCAAACACACAGATAGTTTAGGCTAAGTTTACTTCCCCTTACATATTTGATAAGGATTTATCATACCTCTTAGTATCAGGATCTTCTAATGACAGGGTTTTTTTTTTTTTTTTTTTTGAACAACTGATATCTCCCTTCTTCTCCTTGAATCATATTTTTTTGGTAGGATGAATTTTGCTGAATTCTGAAATAAGCCTCAAAATCTACCCAGATTTTTCTTTTTTCTTTTTGGCTCATGTTAGCAGTGTACCAGTAGATGATTAGCGACATTATCTAAAAATAATTAAGTTGAATTCACTAGACTTTTGGGAGGACATCGTTGGAGTATGGATTGTTCTGGTACTTTTAGTACTTGTTTCCTTATATATGGTTGTGTTACTGTCTGATATGGACTTCCTAGGAGGAATAATTTCAAATTTACATACTCACATTTTATCTATGGCCATTCCCCCACACCTCATCTTTTTACACCATTATGCTGAGAGTTTTATTTTAATATCTGCTTTACATTAATACAAAAGAATGTAACTATACTATAGAGCTGGCTGTATAGGTGGCGTGGCATGTTTTCCTCAGTTTGGTCCCTCAGTATATAAGTATGAGGCAGATAAAAATGTAGGAAGAACACCTGAAGTATTTTCCTTCTCCCCCTCCTGACTAAGCTGATCCT
>PVKP010036262.1:0-22599 GCA_004027715.1 Plecturocebus donacophilus | reverse complement strand
TCACATAAGGTCCTCAGCTTCCCTGGTGTCATAGTTACTCCATAATCCCCACTAAATCCCTTCTTAAAATGTTTCAGCATAGTCCCCAGAGGAGTAGGCTTGCTATGAGTGTGATCCATGTTTTTGCACAGAAAAACAGTTGTTCCTGCCCTGCACGGCACCACACACCCTCTCACATTTTCAATTCAGGCCAGTAGGATCATCCCCCTCTCAGAGGTCTTTCAGACACTGCTTGGCTTTGGAGTGTTTGTTAATCCCCTCGCAATGCCTAGATTGCGAAGGCACCTCCATCTAGCCATATGCGAATCACCCCTAATCCCAGCCGGCCCCACAATTCACTCAGAGCTTGGAGTCCCCTCTAATAAACCTGCGGCCCCCACATTTTACAGCTGATGAGTCCAATTGGACTCTTCCAATCACTCATGCAATCACACTCCTCCCCTGCCCAAATCAAAACCAAAAAACAAGACTTCCAAAGTCAATTACAGAGAGAGCAAGCCAACTTCAGAAGTGCCAGATTCACTCCTCCCCCAGTTTCTCCCACCCTGCATGGTGTGACACACCCTCTCTCACTTTCGCTTCAGGCCAGTAGGATCATCTTCCTCTTGGAGGTGTTTCAGACACCATTTGGCTTTGGAGTGTTCATTAATCCCCTCACAATGCCTAGATTTCAAGGGCACCTCCATCTAGCCATATGCAGATCGCCCCTAATCCCAGTTGGCCCCACAGTTTGCTCAGAACTTGGGGTCCCCTCTAATGAACCTCCAGCTCCCACATTTCATGGCTGATGAGTCCAGTTGGACCCCTCCAATCGCTCACACAATCACACTCCTCCCTCCACCCAGATTGAAACCAAAAGCAAAACTTCTGAGGTTAGTTGGAGAGGGGGGGGGGGAGAGAGAGAGAGAGAGAGAGAGCCCAGTTCAAGAGTGCTAAATATGGCACACCTGGGTTACAGTCCACGCTTCCACCTAAAGGAGGTGGGCAAGTTTCCCAGGGTCAATCCTACCATATTTCTGTTGTCTGGACACTCCAAGTACCTGTTCCTTCTCAGTGTTCAGCCACTGGATGGATCCACACTGTGTGTACCTTCTTTGCTCTGGTGAGGCATTCCACTGGGGCCAGTACCTGCCTGGGAATGCTCTCAGGACTCGCATCACCCAAGCAGGCTAAAGTCCCCCACAGGGCTGCTCCACAGGGCAGGGCAAAACCACCTGAAAGGCTGTCTCGGCCAACCACCAACTGAAGCTCGCTTCCTGGTCAGGGAACCAAATAAATGTAGCAGGAAAGGCCACAAAACACACCTCACAAACACCAAACTGGGAAGGAAGAGGTGATTTACTGGGCCAGGAGCAGTGGCAGCGTAGTTGCCTAATAGCCAAGCTCCCCTAGCAAAGAAAATACCTGCCCTTTTAAAGGCTTACAACTCTAGAAATTACATGTGAAAGGGTCTTGATCCATGAAGTAGGCATGGGGTACATGACTTAGGTGGGGGTGTGATCTTGTTTAAGTAAAAACAGTGCCTTCAGGAAAGATTCCTCCATACCACGCCTTAGATCTATGAGTGCAATTAAGGGTGGTGTCCCGGTCTGCCAACCTTTATTTCTCCTATTGAAATGCAATGTAAAAGTCTAGAGGGAAGAGCTCTTAGAGGCTTAAGAGGATTAACCTTCCTCACTAGAGGAACAGAATTTTAAGAATGGATTTCTTTAATTGATTTTGGCATTTCTGGAGTTGACTGCTTAATCTGATTAGACCCGAAAATGTTAAGGACTCTTACTTCAAATAGTATGGACAACACTGATAGTCCTTGGCATGAACTGTTTGGAGAGTTATGCAAAATAAGTGCATTTGATACTCTTGATTCACTGCTTTTAAGAGGCAAGAAATTTAGTGACTATACATAGTATCTGCGACCACATGTGGAGAACCAAGGAATATTATGAAATTGGTAGGTTGCTCCTAAGTTTACAAAGTAATGAAAGAAAATGATGAGCTCAGGGATTCTAACTCCCTGCTCCAGAAGCACATACTGAGCCTCAACTCTTCTAAGATTGCCCTGAGTGAGAGTCCTATCTTCTGCAGAGAAAGAGCTGCAATTGTGGAAAATCAGACACAAGTTCTCATCTTGAAAGTGCCTGGCCTGCAATGAAAGGTGCATGCTCAGTCTTGCCAGGTGTCTACTGTTAAAGTAAGGGTGTTGATTGGAAAAGACTGGAACCCTGTAACTTGTAATGGAGACGTGTGTGAGGACCCTGATTAGGCTGGGAGCATTGAGCTCCTACATTCTGATGAGCCTTTTTTGCCAGAGGAAACTACCTCCACAACCCCAGGGGTGGCAACATCCCCTCCCTGACCCACACTGCCATCAGCCTTTTCACCTTTGTCTGAGGATATTAACCATGCACTGCCTGAGGCAACAGTGATGACTGATGAAGCTGCCAGGCTAGACAATGCTGATTCTCCTCAGGACCCACTCCCAACACCCGTTTACTTCTAGACCTATAACTAGACTCAAGAGCCAGCAGACTCCAAGAGGTGAAGTTCAGAGTGCAACCCTCGATGAAGTGTGCTACACCCAAAAAGAACTGCTTAAGCTTTCTAATTTATATGAGCAAAAATCTGGAGAACACGCATGGGAATGGATATTAAGAGTGTGGGATAATGGTAGAAGAAACACAAAGTTGGCTCAGGTTGAATTTATCGATATGGGCTCACTAAACATGGATTCTGCATTTAATGTTGCAGATCAGGGAATTTTAAAAATTCTAATAGTTTATTTGCTTGGTTAGTTGAAACATGGATCAAAAGATGGCCCATTATGAGTGAGCTGGAAATACCTATCTCCCTTGGTTTAATGTAAAGAAAGGGAACAAAAGGCTTAGGGAGATTGGAATGTTGGAGTGGATTAATCACTTTAGACCTACTCATCCCAACTGGAAGGGTCCAGAAGACAAACCCTTCACCAATACCTTGCAAAACATATTTGTGAGAGCAGCACCTACATCCTTAAAGAGCTCTGTGATTTCCCTTCTCTGTATGCCAGATATTGCATTGGGAACTGCAGTCACTCAACTGGAAACTTAAAACACTATGGGAATAATTAAATCCTGAGGTGACAAGGGCCAAGTGGCGGCACTCAACTGTCAAAGGCAAGGTGAAATAGTTACCATCATGGAAAGCAGAGGCAAAGCAGCAATCAGAGTAGTCTGACTTGTGTAGAGCTCTGGCATTGGCTAATTAATCATGGTGTTCCTAGAAGTGAAATTGATAGGAAGCCTACCGCATTCTCACTTAATTTTTATAAGCAGAAAATTTCCAGGTTGAGTGGACAAAATATTAATTTGAATTATAAAAACAGAGAATCACAATCCCTCAGTCAATTTCCAGACTTGAACCAGTTTAAAGACCCAGAACCCATTGAATGAAGGGGAGCTTAGGTCCCCTTGGGAAGGACACCACTGCACTACCAACAATTTATGCTGTTAATCTTTCTCCCATCCTTCATCAAGGAGATCTCTGGCCTTTTATCTGGGTAACTGTGCACTAGGAAAAGGGAATGATCAGACCTTTGGAGGACTACTGAGCTGGTGTTGATTCCAGAGAACATAAAACATCACTGTAGTCCTCCAGTTAAAGTAGGGGTTTATGGAGGTCAGGTAATTAATGGAGTTGTAGCTTAGGTCTGACTTACAGTGGGTCCAGTGGGTCCCTGGACTCATCCTATGGTCATTTCCCCAGTGCCAGAATGCGTAATTGGCATAGACGTACACAGCAGCTAGAAGAACCTCCACATTGGCTCCCTGACTGGTAGGGTGAGAACTATCATTGTGGGAAAGGCCAAATGAAAGCCATTAGAGCTGCCTCTACCTAGAAAAATAGATGAAAAATAATATTACATCCCTGGAGGGACTGCAGAAATTAGTGCCACCATCAAGGACTTGAAAGACATAGGGGTAACGATTCCCACCACATCCCCATTCAACTCTGCTATTTGGCCTTTGTAGAAGACAGGTGGATCTTGGAGAATGACCATGGATTATCATAAGCTTAACCAAGTGGTGACTCCAACTGCAGCTGCTGTACCAGATGTGGTTTCACTGCTTAAACAAATTAATACATCTCCTGGTACCTGGTATACAGCCATTGACTTGGAAAATGCTTTTTTCTCCTTTCCTGTCCATAAGGCCCACCAGAAGCAATTTTTCTTCAACGGGAAAGACCAGCAATATACCTTAACTGTCCTACCTCACAGGTATGTCAACTCCCCGACTTTGTGTCATATTCTTGCTTGCTGAGAACTTGACCACTTTTCCCTTCCACATGATATCACACTGGTCCATTACATTAGTAACATTATGCTGATTAGAAACAGTGAGCAATAAGTAGCAAACATACTGGACTTATTGGTGAGACATTTGCATGCCAGGGGGTGGGAAATAAATCTGACTAAAATTCCGGGATCTTCTACCTCAGTGAAATTTCTAGAGGTCTAGCTGTTTGGGGCATGTTGAGATACTCCTTTTAAGGTGAAGGATAAGGTGCTGTATTTGGCCCCTCCTACATCCAAGAAAGAGGCACAACACCTAGTGGGCCTATTTGGATTTTTGGAGGCAACACATTCCTCATCTGGGTATGTTACTTTACCTCATTTATCAAGTGACCCAAAAGGCTGCCAGTTTTGAGTGGGGTTCAGAACAGAAGAAGGTTCTGCAACAGGTCCAGATTGCTGTGAAAGCTGCTCTGCCACTTAGGCCATATGACCCAGTAGATCCAATGGTGCTTGAGGTGTCAGTGGCAGACAGGGATGCTGTTTGGAGCCTTTGGCAGGCTCCTATAGGTGAGTAACAATGGAGGGCTCTAGGATTTTGGAGCAAGGCCCTGCTATTTTCTGCAGATAACTACTCTCCTTTTAAGAGAGAGCTGTTGGCCTGTTACTGGACTGTGGTAGAAACTAAATGTTTGACCATGGGTCATCAAGTCACAATGTGACCTGAACTGCCTATCATGAACTGGGTGCTTTCTGATCCATCCAGCCACAAAGTGGGATGTGCACATTCCATCATCAAATGGAAGTGGAATATAATTGATCGGGCTCAAGCAGGTCTTGAAAGCACAAGCAAGTTACATGAGGAAGTGGCTCAAATGACTGTGGTCTCTACTCCTGCCACCCTGCCTTCTCTTCCCTCCCTGCACCAATGGCCTCATGGGGAGTTCCCTATGATTAGCTGACAGAGGAAGAGAAGAATAGGACTGAGTTTACAGATGGTTCTGCACAATATGTAGGCACCACCTGAAAGTGGACAGCTGCAGCACTACAGCCCCTTTCTAAGACATTCCTGAAGGACAGTGGTGAAGGGAAACCTTCCCAGTGGGCAGAACTTTGAGCAGTGCACCCAGTTGTGCACTTTACTTAGAAGAAGAAATGGCCAGATGTGCAATTATATAATGATTCATGGAGTGTAGCCAGTGGTTTGGCTGGATGTGCAGGGACTTGGAAGAAGCATAAATGGGAAATTGGTGGCAAGGAAATGTGGGAAAGAGATATGTAAATAAATCTGAGTGGTTAAAAACTTTGAAGATGTTTGTATCCCATGTGAGTGCTCACTAAAGGTCAACCTCAGAAGAGAAGGATATTAATAATTAAGTGGATAGAATGAGTTGTTCTGTGGACACCACTCAGCCTCTTTCCCCAGTCACCCTTGTCATCACCCAGTGGGTCCATGAACAAAGTGGCCACAGTGGCAGGGGTAGAGGTTATGCATAGGCTCAGCAACATGGACTTCTGCTCACCAAGGCTGACCTGGCTACAGCCACTGCTGAGTCCCCAATTTGCCAGCAGCAGAGACCAACACTGAGCCCTTGATATGGCACCATTCCTCAGGGTGAGCAGCCAGCTACTTGGTGGCAACCAACCACTTGGTTATATTGAACCTCTACCATCATGGAAAGGGCATTGGTTTGGTTTGTCTTCACAGGTGTGGACACTTACTTGGGATATGGGCTTGCCTATCCTGCACATAATGCTTCTGCCAAGACTACCATCCATGGACTCACAGAATGCCCTATCCACCATTATGGTATTCCACACTGCATTGCCTCTGACCAAGGCACTCACTTTACAGCTAAAGAATTGCAGCAATGGGTTCACGAACATGGAAATTACTGGTCTTACCATGTCCCACATCATCTTAAAGCAACTGTACTGATATTAGGTTGGTGCAAAAGTTATTCCAATTTTCTTTTGCCACTTTTAATGGCAAAAACCATAATAACTTTTGCACCAACCTAAAAGAATGGCGGAATGGCCTTTTGAAGTCACAATTACAATGCTAATTAGGTGACAATACTTTGCAAGGCTGGGGCAAAATTCTCTAGAAAGTTGTGTATGACTTGAATCAGTGTCCAATATATGGTACCATTTCTTCCATAGCCAGGATTCACAGATCCAGGAACCAAGGTGTGGAGGTGGAAGTGGCACCACACACCATCACCCCTAGTGACCCATTAGCAAAATTCTTGCTGCCTGTTCCCATGACATTACGTTCTTCTGGTCTAGAGGTCTTCATTCTAGAGGGAGGAATGCTGCCTCTGGGAGACCCAACAATGATTTCATTAAACTGGAAGTTAAGATTGCCACCTGGACACTTTGGGGTCCTACTTCTAAATCAACAGGCTAAGAAGGGAGTTACAGTGTTGGCTGGGTAACTGACCCAGACTATCAAGATGAAATTAGTCTATCACTCCACAACGGAGGTAAGGAAGAGTGTGCATGGAATACAGCAGATCCATTAGGGCATCTCTCAGTATTATCATGCCTTGTGATTAAGGTCAATGGAAAACTACAACAGCTCAATCCAGGGAAGATTATAAATGACCCAGACCCTTTAGGAAGGAAGGTTTGGATCACTCTACCACATAAAAAGCCATGATCTGCTGAAGTGCTTTCTGAAGGCAAAGGAAATACAGAACGGATAGAAGGTAGTCATCAACACCAGCTATGACCATGTGACCAGTTGCAAAAATGAGGACTATAATTGTCATGAGCATTTCCTCATTTTGTTAAGAACATGTTTATGAATGTATACACTTGTACTAAAAAAATACCTTCATTTTATTCTCTTTATCATGTGACATAGATTGACATTATGTCAGCATTTAAGTGTTGTCAACTTTATGTAATAGCATTATGTTAAGGATTAGTGTGCTTCTGGTTATACAAAGAATAGCTGTATTATGTCAGGTATAATTATGACCTTATTATTGTTTTTATTTTAAGATTATGTATGATTTCAGGAGATGCATGTGGGCTCAAGTTGACAAGGGGTGGACTTGTGATGGTTAATACTGTAAATCTGATTGGATGGAAAGATGAAAAGTATTGGTCCTGGGTATGTCTGTGCGGGTGTTACCAAAATAGATTAACATTTGAGTCAGTGGAGAGGCAGTGGGTCTGGGGAGGCAGACCCACCCTCAATCTGCATGTGCATTATCTAATCAGCTGCCAGCATGCCTAGAAAAAGTAGGCAGAAGAAGGTAGAAAGAGAAGACTTGCTGAGTCTTCTGGTCTTCATCTTTCTCCCATGCTGGCTGCTTCCTGCCCTCAAACATTGAACTCTAAGCTCCTCAGCTTTTGGACTCTTGGACTTACACCAGTGGTTTGCCAGGGGACCTCAGGCTCAGACTAAAGGCTGCACTATCAGCTTCCCTACTTTTGACATTTTGGGACTCAAATTGGCTTCCTTGCTCCTCGGCATGCAGATGGCCTATTGTGGGACTTCACCTTGGGATCCTGTGAGTCAATACAATAAAAAACTCTCCTTCATCTATCCTTTTAGTTCTGTCCCTCTAGAGAACCCTGACTAATACACACAGTCACAGGCACAGAGGCCTAGGAGCATGGTACGGTTTCATGGGCCAAGCCCAGTGCTGTATTATCTTGTGCCACCTTGAGGAGGCTGCTGATCTGGCTCTAGCCAAATATCAAAGAGCTTCAGGTACAGCTTGGACCATGGCTCCAGTGGATGCAAGCCATAAACCTTGATGATTTCCATATGGTGTTAAGCCTGCAGGTGCATAGAAAGCAAGAGTAAAGGAGACTTCATAGCTTCCTCCTAGATTTCAGGGGATTTATCAGAAAGCCTAGGTGCCTAGGCAGAAGCCTACCACACAGATGGAGACCCCACAGAGACTCTACTAGGGAAGTTCAGAGGGGAAATATGGAGTTGGAGGCCCCATACAGCATCTCCACAAGGGCATTGCCTAGTGGAGCTATGGGAAGGAAGGGGGCCACCACCCTCTAAACTCTTGAACGAAAGAGCCACTGGCAGCTTGCCCTCTGAGCCTGGAAAAGCCACAGGCACTCAACCTAAACTCATGAGAGCAGCAATGGGGGCTGGACCCTACAAAGCCAGAGAGGCAGAGCTGCCCAAAGCCTTGGGAGTTCACCCCCTGCAGCAACATCCACACAATGCAGGATGTGAAGTCAAGAGAGATCATTTTGGAGCTTTAAGGTTTAATGTCTACCCTACAAGGTTTTAGGCTTGCTTGGGGCCTATGTCCCCTTTCCTTTGGCTGATTTCTCCCTTTTGGTATCAGAAGGTTTACATATTGCCTGTACCACCTTTGTATCTTGGAAGCAAATAACTTGTTTTCATTTTACAGGCTCATAAGTGGAAGGAAATTTGCCTTGAGTCTCAGATGAGATTTGGGACTTAGGACTTTTGAGTGGTGCTGGAACAATTTCAGAATCTGGAGGACTATCGGAAAGGCATGACTGTTTTTTGCAAAGTAAGAAAGACAAGAGATTTGGGGAGTCAGGGGTGGAATGGCATGGTGAGGATGTTTGTCTCTTCCAAATCTCATGCTAAAATGTGAGCTTCAGTGTTAGAGGTGGGGCCTAGTGGGAGGTGTTTGGGTCACAGGGGTGGATTTCTTATGAATGGCTTGGAAATGAGTGAATTCTGAGTTCACACAAGATCAGGTTGGTTAAAAGAATGTGGCACTTTTCCCCTCCCCTCACTTCTTTATTTTCTTTCTCACCATGTGGCATGCTGGCTCCCCTTCACCTTCCACCATGAATGGAGGCAGCCTTAGGCTCTCACCAGGAGCAGATGCTGACATCATGCTTCCTGCACAGCCTACTGAAGCATGGGCCAAAATAAACCTTTCTTCTTTATAAATTACCCAGACTCGGGTACTTCTTTATATCAATGCAAAAACAGACTAATACACGAGGGTTCATAAATTTGGGTCCCAGAAGCAAAACACTTTAAAAAGACAGCTTATTTTTTCATCTAAGGATTCACAACTGTAATTGACTGAATTGGGTCCGCTCAAAATTCATATGTTGAATTCCTGTGGTGGTTCATTTTAGGTGTCAGTGTGTGACTGGATTAAGGGAAACTCATGTAGCTGGTAAAGCCTTATTTCTGGGTTTGTCCATGATGGTATTTCTGAGAGACTGACATTTGAATCAGTGGACTGAGTAAGGAAAATCTGCCCTTACTCAATGTGGTAGGCACCATCCATTCAGTTGAAGACCTGGATAGAACAAAAAGGCAGAAGACAGGCAAATTCTCTATCTTCTGGAGCTGAGACACCCATCTCCTGCTGACCTCAGATATCAGAATTCCAGTTTCTTTGCCTTCAGACTTCAGGACCTACATCAGCAGTGCCCCAGGTTCCCAGGCTTTTAGAATTACACAGATCTTTCCCACTGGCTTCCACAGTTATCCAGCTAACAGACACTATCTCATGGTATTACGGAAGCATATCAGCCTCCATAATCACGTGAGTCAATGCCCATAAAACATCTCCCCCCATATACCTATATGTTTGTTTCTATATCTATCCTACTGGTTAAATTTCTCTGGAGAACCCTGACTAATACAAACCTTCACCCACAATGTGACCAGATTTGGAGATAAAGTCTTTAAAGAACTAATTAAACTTAAATAAGGTCATAATATATGGCCTTAGTTTAATAAGACTGTTATCCTTATAAGAAGAGAAAGAGACTCCAGCTATGCACAGAGAAAAAGACCAGGTGAGGACACAATAAAAAGGTAAGCAAAGGGGAAAGGCATCAGGAGAAACCAATGTGTCAGCACCTTGATCTTGGACTTCCAGGTTCCAGAAATGGAAGAAAATTAATTGTTGTTATTTAACCCACTCCATCTGTGGAATTTTCTTATGGCAGCCCTAGCAAACAAATACAACCATCTCCTTTGAAAGCCCCATAATGACTGTAATACTGTAATAAGAGTATGGTCTAAAGGCAATTACCTCTCACATAAAGTACAGACCTGTCTCAGCCAGACATTATTAGGACATGGTTTCCACTTTCCCCGCCTAAAATACCCTCAACTCAATTACTTTCTCCCTGCCTATTAAATTTTGCAAGGCCCAGCTCAATCACTACCCTTAAGAAAGTCTTCCAGGTAACCCTATCCCCTTGTGATTTTTCCCTCCTTGGAATCCTTAATATACTCCCAGTTGGCCATGTCTATTCCAGGGTTCTTAAGTAATACACATTCTGATGCTGTTCCTGTAATCATTCCTGAGATTAGGACTTCTGTCTCCACATAAAAAACCATGAATTCCTTGAAAGCAGGCAGAATCTTTTTTGGGGGCAGGGGGAGGGGAGGTACTGTCCCAAAAGGACCTAACACCATTCTTTGAATATTCAAAGCATTTACTGAGTATTTATTATGAGCCACATTAAATGTGCTAAGTATTATGTACGCTTTACTTCATTGGATTTTTCCCAGAAGCTACCATTTTAACCTCTATTTTAAAGAGGGAGACACCAAAGTTTAAGATAGTAAGTAGCTTGTCCAAAGTTACTCAGCTAGTAGATCACAAAGCTGAGACTAAAATCAGATAGGCCTGACTCCATAGTTATTTCTCATCCGCTGGGTGGTGGTGTCTCTCTTTTCCCGGCAGAGGCACTTTACATCGACCTTAATAGACTATGAACCCAAGGTAAATGGAAAAATTCATGAAACTGTTTTTCAACTATGCCTAAGGATTTGGAATTTAATATATTGTGCCCCTTTTGAACTGTTTAACTGATCCTTCAGTGGGTTTCTGATGTAACAAGATGGCAGAGTGGATGGAGGTTTCTGAACTCATATTTGGCATCATTAGGTTTTATAGTCTCTACAAGTTCTACACTATGAAATTTTGAATATGAGATTAATGTGTCCTATGGTCTCCTCTTATTAAAGCTAAAGTCGCAACAACTATGCCAGGACTCTGTGGTGTATACCTAATGAGAAAAACTCTTGTTAGCATTGACCCATCACTAAAGGCTCTTTCATCACACTGTGTATTACAGACAAGCATTGGGTCTGTCTCACCCGAAACCAAATTTCCTGAGTGTGGCTGCCAATATCACAGACATGCATCCAAATCAGAAAATGTTATTTATAATGTTATTATATCACCTTATATTACATTAAATTATGTATTACCTTATATCACCTTATGTTATGTATCACCCTTGTTAAAAATATACTGATTAAAAACACAGAAGAATGAAGAAGGATAAGGATTATATGCATATATATATATATATATATATATATATATATATACATATCCAGCAGAATGAGAAAACACAAGTGGCTACAGAAACCAACACTGTGAATATGAGCATCAGAAATGGGAAATATAAAACTTTAAATAATCATCATTCATGACATCTACACCATTATTGTGGTGCTTGGAGAGTTAACTGAAATCAGCCGCATGTAGCAAATATTTGGGGTTAGTTCTCAAATACACCATTCTCCTTCTCACATTTCTCATTTTTCCAGAATAATTATACAAAGTACACTGAAAGCCCAGAAGGGAAATTCAACTTTTATGAAGGAAACATGAAAAACCTCACACAAGAAAAATATGTTTAAATGTCTATCTCTTTTTCTTCCCTGGTTTCTTGCTTATTTTAATTAAAACTCTCCATTTAGGGGACAAGTGATTTCATATCCTAAGAAACAAAAACAAAAATTTACCCTTTACACAATGTTTTCTGGTCTTCGTTAAATTATTTCCTTCAGGTTAAAAAAAAAAGCCATTTATAAAACTAATTAAATTAAAATGAAACAAACTGATTTTAAGATGAACATTTTTTTACACTTGAAATCATTCCCTCACTGTAGGATATTGTATATGTCCTTTCACTTTCATTTACACTTACACACACACACATACACACACACACACACACACACACACACAATTGTTTATTGCCAATGTATCTCTGAATAGCAGAAGGTCAAAGAGACCACCTTCCTATCTTGCTAACTGGTAACCTTTCAATATTAGGAAGAACTACTTGTGTGGAGGCGTTTGTCTTTCTTGAATCCAATCCTCCACCCATTGTTTTATATATCTTCCCAGGCATGAGGTGCATGCCGGCATATTTCATCCCATTTGGCCATTTTGGGTTTTTGGGTAAGTCAAAAAAGACATAATATTCTAAATGAAACAGAGGTTTGTAGCATGGTTTCAAAAGATTCATGCATAGCAAGACTGCTAGTGCTACTAAAACATAAAATATTCAGGGTAGATCATTTTCCTCATCAGATAATCACTGCATGTATTATATAAAAATATTTATCTATATCTATGCATTTATAAAGTATTTTTTCCACATAATTACTGAGAGAAATTATGTGATATACCAGCCCAAAATCTTTTTGGATATTCCTAGAAAATTATTTTACACACATGTAGCACTTGATCTTTTGCAAGCATTTTCCAAAGCGCAATCTCATTTGGTTTTTATAACAGCCCTATGAGAGTAGGAGAGCCAGCATCATTCCCATTTTATAGATAAGAAAATTCAATATAGTAAGCCCTTACTTAAAATCAAAGCTGAGCAAAAAATCCTGGATTCCTAACATGTTGTTCAGTTATCTTTTCTACTGGGTCATAAAACTATGCTTTATTCTTCTTTCATTTTTTAAAAAATACTCACTTAAACCAATGGAACAGAACAGAGGCCTCGGAGGTAATGCCACACATCTGCAACCATCTGATCTTTGACAAACCTGACAAAAACAAGTAATGGGGAAAGGATTCCCTGTTTAATAAATGGTATTGGGAAAACTGGCTAGCCATGTGCAGAAAGCAGAAACTGGACCCCTTCCTGACACCTTACACTAAAATTAACTCCAGATAGATTAAAAACTTAAACATAAGACCTAACACCATAAAAACCCTAGAAGACAATCTAGGCAAAACCATTCAGGACATAGGCAGAGGCAAGGACTTCATGACGAAAACACCAAAAGCATTGGCAACGAAAGTCAAAATAGACAAATGGGACCTAATCAAACTCCAGAGCTTCTGCATAGCAAAAGAAACAGTCATTAGAGTCAATCGGCAACCAACAGAATGAGAAAAAATTTTTGCAATCTACCCATCTGACAGAGGGCTAATATCCAGAATCTACAAAGAATTAAAACAGATTTACAAGAAAAAAACAAGCCCATTCAAAAGTGGGCAAAGGATATGAACAGACACCTTACAAAAGAAGACATATATGAGGCCAACAAACATATGAAACAATGCTCATCATCACTGGTCATTAGAGAAATGCAAAATCAAAACTACATTGAGATACCATCTCACACCAGTTAGAATGGCAATCATTAAAAAATCTGGAGACAACAGATGCTGGAGAGGATCTGGAGATATAGGAACACTTTTACACTGTTGGTGGGAGTATAAATTAGTTCAACCATTGTGGAAGACAGTGTGATGATTCCTTAAGGACCTAGAAATAGAAATTCCATTTGACCCAGCAATCCCACTACTGGGTATATATCCAAAGGATTATAAATCGTTCTATTATTATAAGGACACACGCACACGAATGTTCACTGCAGCACTGTTTACAATAGTAAAGACCTGGAACCAACCCAAATGCCCAACAACAATAGACTGGACAGGGATAATGTGGCACATATACTATGCAGCCATAAAATACTATGGAATACTATGCAGCCATAAAAAACAATGAGTTCATCTCCTTTGTAGGGACATGGATAAACCTGAAAACCATCATTCTCAGCAAAGTGACACAAGAACAGAAAATCAAACACCGCATGTTCTCACTCATAGGTGGGTGTTAAACAATGAGAACACATGGACACAGGGAGGGGAGCATCACACACTGGGGTCTGTGGGGGGGGAACTAGGGGTGGGACAGTGGGGGGTGGGGAGTTGGGGAGGGATAACATGGGGAGAAATGCCAGATATAGGTGAAGGGGAGGAAGGCAGCAAACCACACTGTCATGTATGTACCTATGCAACAATCTTGCATGTTCTTCACATGTACCTAAAAACCTAAAATGCAATAAAATATATATAAATTTAAAAATATATATACTCACTTAAAAATGTACTCATTATAAACAAATTGTGGTTTTGAATTCTATAAATAAAGGTGAAAATATAAAGTCTTCCTTCACTCTAAAAGGCTCGACCTAGTAATATCTATAAGAATTTGTATGAAACATTTACTCTAGTTATTTATGTGTATATCTTAGAATTAGTAGTCACTAAACTACTCCCTACAGATCAAACCTGGTCTGCCATTTTGGTTGGTTTTTGTTTTTGTTCTGTTTTTCTTTTCTTTTTAACAGTCTGAAAGGTTATACTGGTTTTTACATTTTTAAAAGTTGAAAAACCTCAAAAGAGATTATTTCATTACAAGTGAAAATCACATAAAATTCAAGTTTCAGAGTCCATAAAGTTTATTGGAACACAGCAATGCTCATTCATTTACATATTGCTTTTGCTTTGCTACCCATTTGAGTAGTTACAACAAAGATTACATATCCCAAAAGCCTAAAATATTTATTATCTAACCTGTTACAGAAAAGGTTTCCCAATGTGTTACAGAGCATCCCCCCACCTTTTTTTTAATTCATACCAAATTATCTTTTTTACCATCAGGAAACAGGTGAATGCCCATATTTAGAACACCCTTCACATAACAGAATATTTCTGTCCTTAGAAAGCAGATGAAAGTTGAGAGACCTTTTCTGGTGATATGATTACCTGACTAAGAATCATAGGACATTCTGTATGACACAGGAATCATATAGTGCACCATTTAGAAGGTTCCAGAACCTAACCAACACTGTTACGTAGAGAAGGAACTACATACAGAATGGAGGTGATATAGCAAATATTAACAGCCTGCACCTGGAAATATCTACCGTTATTGGGAGTAGCAGCATTGAAACACTTTCCCAAAACAGAACAGGGAAGTTCCTGTAATTCCTTCCCTCTATGAGAAAATATCTTCAGGGACAGATGCCCCCAGCTCTCTTTCCCCAAACCTCCTAAAATTACAGAACAACCAAATAACTCTTCAGACCACTGGGCCCAATTACCTCTGGACTTGAGCCCAGTGCAAGTCACAACACATAACAAAATTGAAACTTCAAGCCATATCCTCGAACTTCTGGCCCAGTCTGTTAAAGGGACCAACACACCTGCTAAAGATATGATGGCAGTCTGCCATGTTTTGCAGTAGTCAGAAGTTCAGTGTCATGTAAAGACTTTTGTCCCTGGTGCTGAGATAATGAGCTTGTTCCTTCTCAATGATTTATGGGCTGCAGATGAGAAACTGGCTGATTGAGGCTTTGGAAGATGAAAGTTTTCCGCTCTTGGCAGTAGTACCAGTACCCTGGAGAATGTGGTTTAACTGCTCCAGTTCCATTACTGCCATCAGAAAAAGTCAAATAACAAATTATGGCAGGTGAATATAAATAATTCTCATTTTGTTCAATGTGCTACCTGCAACAGGGCTAGAAAGCACTCTGAATTCTTTGCAAAACCAAACCATAGTATTCTGATACATAGTTACTGACATGCTCCAGGGTCTTGTTTGTTCAGGGCAAACCAGTTGGTCCCTAAACTACTATCCCTCCTTCAGTCTTTGTCTTATATGCTTGTATTTAGGTCTCTACATTTGTTCCCTATTAGCCATAAATCTAACTGTTTCTCCTACCTGCTTAATGTACCTCAATAAACAATTAAGTTTTGCTTTCAAGATGTAAATATTATACATCTGAGGCTAATAAGTACTATGTTATATTATGGACTTTGCTTCAAATAAACATTAAATAAATTCTTTCTGTCCAATGCAACAACTACCTGCCACATGAAACTATTTAAATTAATTAACATTAAAGTTTTGAATTTACTTCTTCAGTCACACTAGCATATCCCAAGGATTCAATATTCATATGTGGTCTGTGGCTAACATGTTGAACAGTGTGGATATAGAATATTTTCATTACTGCAGAAAGCTCTATGAGACAGTTCTGCTTTACATCTTAACCCACCAAAGTAAAATTATCCTTTAAGCCCACTCTTTTTATCCACCTATTCTCACAGGTCAATGCAAAGCTCTCATCTATTTTCTACTTTTGAGAAAAAAATAAGGACTAGAAGGAAACTAATATTTTTTGAGTGTCTGACATGTGCTACACATTGGCCCTTAGTTCACACAAATAATTTCATTTAATTCTCCCAAAGTAGTTTAAGAGTTTCTTTATTCCCAGGTCCACTCTCTGAGGCCCCTGACTTAGAACATGTCCATAGTCATCTCTGTACTGATTATTTTTCTTATTAAACAAATACCTACTGACACCTACAGTGTTCCTGGAATGGTTCTAGAATTTGCTTTCCCCTGGCACTGGTCCTAGGAATTCTATTTTCTCAACTTCTGCTCTTTTGGCCTTTCTTGGAAATTTCCACAACGTTTCCTTTCAGAATGAGTACAGCCCACTGTCTCTCTGAGTATCTTCCCACAGTTTTCCTTTAACAACTCATAGTGATTCCTAAACCTGCCTGCTCTCCATCTTAACCCTCAGCCCATGGCTTGAGAAAACCATCACTCCTGCTGCCAAAATTGCAAAAGAGATTTAAATATCCCCCACTAGCTTTCACGATACCATTTTAAATTCAAAATTTACATATGAATATTAAAAGACAATGACTGTACACTCACTGCTGTGAGAAAGTCTGGTTGTCTTATTTAAACATTGAATATCTATTGAATATTTAATATATATTTGTATTAGTCCATTCTCACACTGCTATAAAGACATACCTAAGACTGGGTAATTTATTAACAAAAGAGGTTTAATTGACTCCCAGTTTCACAAGCTGTACAGGAAGCATGGCTGGGGAGGCCTTAGGAAACTTGGTGGAACAACAATGGTGGAACAACACAACAATGGTGGAAGGCAACAATGGTGGAAGGCAAATAATGGTGGAAGGCAAACAATGGTGGAAGGCAAAGGAAAAGCAAGCACCATCCGCACATGGCTGAGCAGGAGAGAGAGAGTTAAGGGAGAAGTGCTATACACTTTCAAGCAACCAGATCTCATGAGAACTCTATCATAAAACAGCACTAGGGGGATGGTGCTAAACCATTAGAAACCACCCTCATGATCCAATCACCTCCCACAGGCCCCTGAGTGTAGGAAGCTACACTCAGGATCACAATTCAACATGAGATTTGTGCAGGAACACAGAGCCAAATCATATCATTCCATCCCTGGCAGCTCCCAAATCTCATGTGCTTCTCACATTTCAAAACACAATTATGCCTTGCCAATATTCCCCAAAGTCTTTACTCATTCCAGCATTAACTCAAAAGTCCAACTCCAAAGTCTCATCCAAGGCAAAGCAAGTCTCTTCTGATTATGAGCCTGTAAAATCAAAAACAAGTTATTTACTTTCAAGACACAATGGGTTACAGGCATGGGGTAAATGCTCTTATTCCAAAAGGGAGAAAGTGGCCAAAACAAAGGGGATACAGGCCCCATGCAGTCTGAAACCCAGAAAGGTGGTCGTTGAATCTTAAACCTCAAAAATAATCCCCTTTGACTCCATGTCTCACATCCAGGGCACATTGATGCAATGGGTGGCTTCCAAGGGGTAGGTAGCTCCACCCCTGGCTTCACAGGGTACAGCCCTGTGGCTGCTTTCACAGGCTAGCCTTCTAGTGCCTGCAGCTTCTCCAGGAACACAGTACAGGCTGTTGGTGTATCTACCATTCTTGGGTCTGGAGGACAGTGGCCCTTTTCTCACAACTCTACTAGGCAGTACCACAGTGGGGACTCGATCTTGGGGCTCCAACCCCACATTTCCCTTCCACAATATCCTAATAGAGTTTCTCCAAGAGAGTTCCACCCTTGCAGCAGACTTCTGCCTGGGTATCCAGGCATTTCCATAAATCTTCTGAAATCTAGGTGGAAGCTCTCAAGCCTCAATTTTCACTCTCTATACACCTGCAGGCCCAACACCACATGGAAGTCACTAAGGCTTGAGGCTTGCACTCTCTGAAGCAATTGCCCAAGCTCTACCTTGGCCCATGTTAATCATAGCTGAAGCTGGAGCAGCCACAATGTCCCAACGCTGCCCAGAGCAATGGGGCCCCTGGCCTGGCCCAAAAAACCATTTTTCCCACCTAGGCCTTCACACCTCTGATGGGAGGGATTGCCACAAAGATCTCCAAAATGTCTTGTAGGCATTTTTCCCATTGTCTTGGCTATTAACATTCAGCTCCTCTTTATGCAAATTTCTGCAGCCAGCTTAAATTTCATCCCAGAAAATGGGATTTTCTTTTCTATTACATAGTCAAGCAGCAAATTTTCCAAACTTTTATGTTCTGTTTCCCTTTTAAACATAAGTTCCAATTTCAGACCATCTCTTTGTGAATGCACATGAGAATATGCTGTTAGAAGCAGCCAGGCCACTTCTTGAAGCTTAGCTGCTTAGAAGTTTTGTCCACCAGATGCCCTAAGTCATGTCTCTCAAATTAAAACTTAAGTAGATCTCTAAGGCAGGGGCAAAATGCCACCAGTCTTTTTGCTAAAGCATAGCATGAGTGACCTTTACTCCAGTTCTCCATAAATTCCTCATCTCCATCTGAGACCTCCTCAACCTGACTTTACTGTCAATACCACTATCAGCATTTTGGTCACAGCCATTCAACAAGTCTCTAAGAAGCTCCAGACTTTCTCTTCTTAATTTTCTGTCTTCTGAGCCCTCCAAATTGTTCCAACCTCTGCCCATTTCTGGTATTATAGCAATGCCCAATTTCTCTGGTACCAAATTTCTGTATAAGACCATTCTCACCCTGCTATAAAGATATACCCGAGACTGGGTAATTTATGAATATAAAAGGTTTAATTGACTCTCAGTTCCACAGGCTGTACAGGAAGCATGGTTGGGAAGACCTTAGGAAACTTAACAATTATGGTGGGAGGAGAGGGGAAAGCAAACACCAACCTCACATGGTTGAACAGGAGATGGGGGTTGTGGGAGAGTTAAGGGGGAAGTGCTGTAGACTTTCAAGAAACCAGATATAATGAGAACTCTATTATGAAACAGCACTAAGGGGATGGTGCTAAACCATTAGAAACTACCCTCATGATTCAATTACTTCCCAACAGGCCCCACCTCCAAAACTCAGGATCACAATTCAATATGAGATTTGGGTGGGGACACAGAGCCAAAACATATCAATATTGAATAATGAATTCAATATATTTTAATATTTAATTCAATATATTTTAATATTGAAGGCTGTGGCACCTCAGCTTCAATTAGTCTTCAGAAATAGTCAATATTTTATTAGAAATATTTTTAATCTGGCCAACTCCAGTGGCTTACACCTGTAATCCTAGCACTTTGGGAGGCTGCGGTAGAAGGATCACTTGATTCCTGGAGTTAGAGATCGGCCTTGGCAACAAAGTGAGACTCCCAACTCTACAAATAAAAAAAATTAGCTGCATGTGGTGGTATACACCTGTGGTCCCAGCTACTTCAGAAGCTAAGATGGGAGGATCACTTGACCTTGGGAGGTTGAGACTGCAGTAAGCAGTGATCGCATCACTGCACTCCAGGCTAGGTGACAGAGTGAGAACCTGTCTAAAAATATAGATATAGATACACATATGTGTATTATAAACTTTCATAAAAAGTCTACTAGAAACAGTGAGAGATAAAAGACAGCCACCAATTCCTTGACATGCCTCCATCCAGAAATGAAGTGTGCTTCTCTTTCCCTTGCATAGGGCTGACAGTAACTGCTTTAACCAACGAAGGCTGATGGAAGCAATGCAATGTCAGTTCCAGGCTTAGACTTTAAGAGAGCTGGCAGCTTCAACTTTGATGTCTCTTGGTAGCTGAGTCACCTTGAAAGAATTCTGACGACCTGCTGGAGAGACCACCTGAAGAGTCCTGAGGGTACATAGAGAGGGAGCTCAGTTTTCCAGGTGCCCATTAAGGTTCCAGGATGTAAGGTGAACTCATCTTCGACCGTATGGATGAATCTAGCCACCAGTTATGTACCACCCAGTGACCAGTGTCTCTGCCATATGGAGCAGTATAGCAAAGCCACATCTTGCCAAATTCCTGTTCCAGAAAATTATGACAGATAATAAAATAGATTTGTTTAAGCCATTAAGTGTTAAAGCTGTTTATTAGGCAATAATAGAAAATTAGAGCTTAGGGCAACAAATTAGCTGGTATAACTGGCTACCATCCTCACTGGGCATCTTTCAGGATCATCCTCTAACAGAATCATGAGGAGATGAGAGAAGCCAGACCCACTTCATGGAAAGCATAAGTTGTAGAAGCAGATGATGCTACTGGTCAGATAAAAATTGTATAGGTGAGGAAGAAGAAAGAAATCCTACTGGTTTCTCTATCCCAGAATTCTACCTACACATTATCCAACTTTTAAGAAATGGCCTGTTATTAATATTTTTAATTTACTTGATTATCTCCCCACTAGGAGACAACATATTAGGAAATAAAAATACTAGATGGATTGAGGACATAGGTTCTGGAGTCCATATAATCCTGAAAGTTTCCTGAAGTCAGTGATCTCTTACCTAGATCCTCAGCATCTAGAGAAAATATCACAAAGGAGTTATGACAGGTTCAGTTTCTAGTCCAGCCCTGCTATTCCCTAGTGATGAGGCCTTGGGCAAATTAACCTCCATGTACCTCAGTTTTGTCATTTACAAAGTGGGGAGGATAGTATGGTACCTATCTCATTGAGTACTAAGACTTAAATGACAAAACATATTGTTTGATTAATAAATGAAAAAATCTACTATTGGATAATCTTGCCCATGGCTAGCCCTGGTAGACTTACTAATACCAACAAAAGTATTCACTTATACAGTAAAGATTAATTACAATACTAGTAGAGACCTCGAAAACCAGACTAGGCAGAGGTCTCAAAGAACAGGCTTTTTAGGAGAGCACATTGTGGTGCTAACTGGAGATCTCCAATCCAGTTCTCTTTCACCTACATCCACCTCATAATAGGAGCAGATTTTTCATGGCCTAAAGTTGACTATTGGACTTGGGTCATTGTGAAAGAGAGGACAGGAAAGACTTTGTAATCCCTAGGCTGGAAAGCAATAGCCCAGCTTCAAAAGCTGATTCTTACACTGGCCTCTGATAACCCAAGACCCAGTTTCCCAAGGACATGGTAAGTATAGATATGGTTCAGTTATCAGGAGATATGACAAGAGGGAGGGGAAAAAAAAGCAGAAAAAAATGGAGAAACAAATACCAAATCCATGAGGCTACATATGATGTGGTTCTGCTGTGCTGGAGGTGGTTTCTGGTGGACAGATGGTGGGTGGGGTGGTGGGGAGTGAAGTGACTGAAGCTCTTGTGATTTTTGCTGGGGACTCCATAACTAAGGGTGAGCTGGGCCAGTAGAGGAGTGGTTGTCAGTGTCTCCAAGTTCAGCAAGTTCTGGAGAATGGTAAGTAGTTAGAATGTCAATCCTGACACCCACAAATGCAGTTTCAAGAAGAAGGAGGAAGGGAGGGAAGAAAGGAGGAAGAGAAGGAGGAGGAGAAGGAGGAGGAGGAAGAGGAGACAACATATTGGGGAGTGACAATAGCAAAGGGATTGAGGACACTGGTTCTGGAGTCCATCTACCTGACTGTAAAGTATCCCAATTCTATTACTTTCTTGAACAAACTAGCTAACCTCTGTAACCCTGTTTCCCTATCTGAAAAGGGGGCACAAAAACATGTGCCTCAAAAGAGTTTGGGGATTCAATGAGATATTTTGGTTATGCCCTATCACATAATTACCCCATGTAAAATATCCGTTGCACTCTTCTACTTTTTCTTCCTCCATTGCATATAATGCCCTTTAACATTTAGGACTGTGTGTATGGGTGTGAGTTTATGTGAACATGTATACAGACGTGTGTGTTTGTGTGCATAAACTATATGTGTATAGTTTATTCTTTACTGTTTCTCCCCCTCTACTAAAATATAAGATTCAAGAGGGCAAGTATATTTATCCTTATTTTTTTTTTTTTAAAGAAAGAGGGAGAGAGAATGGGATTCTTGTTTTATTGCCCAGGCTAGAATACAGTCTAAAAATGGGTATTAAAAACCTCTTTTATGCCAATAATTGTGTTTAACAATGGAGACAGGAAGGAATAGGGGATGAAAATAACAAATAAGCAGACAACCAATATTTTATTTAAACCTGTGAAATGCTATGCAATTGCTG
>PVKP010036261.1:0-22602 GCA_004027715.1 Plecturocebus donacophilus | reverse complement strand
CGCAGAACCTGGGAACTGTGTGTTTCCTATTTGACTAGGAGAAAAAGGGAATTCTAATTTTGTGGAGGGAGTAAGGCTTCGGTGATTCTTTGTTCGGAATTCATTTCCCTGGAAAGTAACGTGCGGACCTGTAGTTAAATCACCGGCAGCTGAGGGTTTCGCTCAGCCGAGGTCACCGTCAAGCGCCAGACAGTTTAGTTTTCATGAGTTCTGAAATTTGTGGCCTTGGCCAGGATTTGGCTGTAAGGGAAAGGTTCGAGATCGCTGCGCGACAGCACCCATGTCGTTCACCGCCAGCCGTTTATTTCTCTTAGCCCCGGGATCGCAGCCTCCTAACCTTTTAACGCTGCATCACGTTGTCTTAATACATAGGATCCATTTCTCTCGCGGTTCTTCTGTTTTCTACCTCTTACTTCCACCTCTGTGCCGAATGCGACCCTTCAACCCAGGTGTTGAAGTCGTGATTTACCGCAACAGGGGAAGAAAAAAAAAAATTTACAGCAGAGACCAGCAGCACCTCGGCAGCCCTTCATTTGGGCTCTGAGTGCTCACTCTGGTGAGCTCTAGAGAGCTCGATGTCAACCAGTCCACCAGCTCGTGTGCCCGGCGCCTAGGAGGCCACCTCCCTGCCCCGGACAGGTGGGCGCTCAAGAAAATGTTTGCGAATGGCCCAGGGTGCCAACTTTCCAGGAATGGTTGGAAAGCATTATATTGAAACACGTGCTTCCGGTTCTCTGGGGAGCTCTTGGTTTTTGTTGCGAAAACTTGTGGTTACACACCACTGACTGTTTAAGTGACTTTTTCTAGAATTGATGTTATTTAGGAAATAATGAAGTCTGAAGCAGCAGTTCAAATTATGTGTGGTGGTATAACTGTATATTCAAAATATATTGATTAAAAACTCTGAAAATTAACTTTTTAAGGACATCAGCAAATAACAGATTTCTGCTTCTAGAGACCATTCCAATGAAAGTTTGGCTTCTTTAAGCCATCCTAAGTGCATATTATTAATATAAAAAAGTGGCTGCACAGACCTACTTTTGGAATGATTCATTTCTGCCCGCAATTATAATTGCATCCATTTGTGATACTAACATTAGATAAAAGATTTGGGGCTGATTCAGCTATCTTACTCTTCTCATTTAGGCAAGACAATTTAGCTTAATATTTGAAACCTACAGTGGCATAAAACTGCACATTTTCTCCACTTTGTTTCATATAATTCTTTTCTATAAGGGTTTTTTGTTGGTTTTTTTTTTTTTCAAAAGAACACCTGAACCCCCATCTCCCACAAAACCAGATACTAGATGAGCTCCTTTAAAAAATTGGGAAAAATTAAGAATACCATGTTTAGCAAAGTTAAATGATCAAGATGAACAAGAATGTAGATCTCAGTAGGTATTTGACCTACTGGTATCAGGGTACCAAGGGTCTAGACTCAAACACATCATCTTTAGAACCACTCAGTAAATACTAATGCCATTAAATAAATCCTTTAGTTTATCCATTCATTCAACAAACATACAGTACAAGTATTTTGTGCTAGGTAGTCTGTTAGCCACAGAGGGCTCAAAGATGAACACACTGGCTTCGTCCTTAGCAACAGTGGGATTGTGTGGCAGGAAGGAGGGGAGCACCAGGAGGGCAAGTACATCAACTTGACAGCAGTAGCAAAGAAGGCTTCCTGGAGAAGGAAATATGGTCTCTTTGAAATCTTTACTTATTTCATTATTTTTAATTGTAAAAATAACACATGCTCATTGTAGTACATAAAAGAAAAACAAATTTATAAATACATAAACAAATTTATAAATAAGTAAATCTTATTATAAAATAAGGATCAGTGTTCACCATCCCCAAGCCTACTGCACAGAGCTTGCTGTGCTCAGTGTGGAACCTTTCAGTCTTTTTTGTATCTATGTTTATACACACACAAACTCCTCCTTTAAAAAAACTACAAAACTAGGTTATCATATACATTTGTCTATAATTTCCTACTTCAAAAAGCATATTACGGGCATTAGCCTTCTAGATAGTCCCCAGTGATACCTGCTTCCCCGTTCACATCCTTAACTCCTCCCACGCTGCACCAGGGTTGGTCTGTGTAGCTAACAGAACCTGGCAGAAGTGATGGAGGTCACTCTTGACTTTAGGTTATAAAACACTGGGGCTTCCATCTTGGATGTCCTTTTTCTCTTATATCACTGAATCTGGGGAAGCTGAATGCCACATTGTAGGGGCATTCTTCCTATGGAGAGTCCCATGTGGTGACTAATTGAGACGGAGTTTTGCTCTTGTTGCTCAGTCTGGAGTACAATGTATTGATCTTGGCTCACTGGAACCTCTGCCTCCAGGGTTCAAGCAATTCTCCTGCCTCAGCGTCCTGAGCAGCCGGGACTACAAGTGTGCACCACCACACACAGCTAATTTTTTGCATTTTTAGTAGAGACGGGGTTTTACCATGTTAGCCAGACTAGTCTCAAACTCCTGACCTCATGATCCGCCCACCTTGGCTCCCAAAGTGTTGGGATCACAGGCAAGAGCCACCACACCCAGGCTTCTTGGTGATTTTTAAGAGCTCTTTGTAAAGTTTGACTATTAACTATCCACTCTATGTATGTTGCCAGCATAACAAAATGAAGTATATCTTTCCATTATATCCTCTTTTAGCTTTGCTAGTGATGTGTTTTGCAATTTTAGTTTTTGTATGTTGTCAATCTTCTTTAGTTATTTAATGTGACTTTTATTTATTTTTATTATTATTTTAGTTGGAGTTTGCTTTTGTTACCCAGGCTGGAGTGCAACAGTGTGATCTCAGCTGTTGTTACTGAGGCTGGAGCCTCTGCCTCCTGTGTTCAAGTGAGTCTCCTGCCTCGGCTTCCCAAGTAGCTGGGATTACAAGCACCTACCACCACGTCTGGCTAATTTTATGTGTTATTAGTACAGACAGTTTCACCATATTGGTCAGGCTGGTCTCGAACTCCTGGCCTCAGGTGATCTACCCACCTCAGCCTCCCAAAGTGCTGGAATTACAGGCATGAGCTACCGCCCCTAACCTAATGTGACTTTTAAATAATGGGTAAGAATTTACCAAGCCAAGATCAGGGCAGTCCAGGCACATGGACCAGCTGAAAACCCACATCATTTACATCAAGAATTTGTGAGGATGCTGGTGGTGCATGAAGAGAGACAGTGCTGCACACAGAGGCAGGAGCTACCCCTGGAGGACCCTGGCTGTTTGGTGAGTAGGCTTGAATTTTTTCCTATAGGCAATCTTATAAGCAGAGAAAGGTTTTATACTGAAACTGATGTAATCAGATTGCATTTGAGATCAGTCTCCGGCAGCTGTGTAGAGTAAGATGGCTCTGAGGCCACAGAACTGGAAACAGACACCCCATTTAGGAAGCTGCTGCAATTGTCCAGAGAAAAGCTAATGATGGCTTGAACTGGGGCAATGATGGTTGGATTGAGAGGAAGAGATAAAGGGAGCAGTGTTTAGGGGCTATCTTTTGTTTCAAAAGATACATGATAGATCATCATTTGATGTATGTCGAGAAGTGGGAATAAGGGAAGAACCAAGGATGGTGTTTAGGTCTTAGCTTGACCCAACTGAATCTTTTATAATAGCTTGACTTGACAACAAATGAAAAAGCGTGTGCAAGAGCAAAAGTTGGGTTAGTGGGCAAGTGAGTTTGTTGGAACAAAATGAGTGCAAAGGCTTGTGGGAAACCCAGGTGGGGAAGGTAGGTGTATAGATTTGGGAGTATTCAGTATAAACATGAAAGTAAAACACATTTAAGTGGATTAGCATACACATGGAAAAGGCTGTTAAGTAAGAAATTCCAATTCATTTTTGGAAGAGCCAAATTATTATTAAGATACACAGTTAAGAAGTGCCAAAGGCAGAAAGGACAGCTGACTCAGCCTGGATCTCCCTGAACATGATGGACCTTGGTAGGGTCACTAGACTCAGGCTCAGCTTAGCTCTTCAGACTTGGGAACTCAATTCTGTCAAATCTCGCAGGAATAATCAGGATCTACTCACCAGAAGTTCTACACCTTAACTATTTCTCTGTGTGCCAACTTCTGTTATCCCTAAGAAAAGAAGGCTATGTGGCAGGACCATGGGTTTGGATTCAATCATTCCAGATTTCAAATTCGTTTCTTTATTTCTTGGCTACTATGACTCCTGAGAACATTGGCTTCCTTGTCCTGAAAACAAGGAGGGCTACCTTGCAGGGATGTTATAGACATTAAAAGTGATAACATACATAAAGCATCTCACACGGTGCCCTGATCACAGATCAGTAACTGAGTTCCCTTTTCCTCTAACCACTCTTTTTTTTTTCTTTCTTTATCCACTCTTTAGTGCTGTTCTGTCACTGCAGGTGCAGGAGGAGCTTGGGGGAGGCAGATAAGATGAAAGCTAAGAGCTCAGCAGCTGGGAGACAAATGCTGATTTCCCAACCTGGAAAGAATGACTGGTCATCCTCTAAAGTCCAAAAGCTGCTTAGCTTGTGAGCTACCGAGGATTCAAAAATCTTGCACATTGTCATTTAGGAAAGAATCCAGGTTTGCTCCTTAGAGTTTTCCAATTCTAGTTCCAGGGAACCAACTGGATAAGAATTCACCCACTCTCATACTGACAGACTCCAAGAACCATATATCATGAAGCCAGTGTTCTAAATCCCTGGAATAGAGGGAAAAAAATAAATCAAGGGAGAGGTTAGTTTTTAAATTACAAGTTTTTGTTTCAAAAGATACATGATAGATCATTTTGTTAATAAAATCTCTTGCATTCTAGAAAGAAAAGAAATAATTTCATTTCATTATAAATATTATCTGGGTTAGATATATTTGAGACAAGGTGTCGCTCTGTCACCCAGGCCAGAATGCCATAGCCTCGACCTCCCAGGCTCAAGTGATCCTCCTGCCTTAGCCTCCCAAGTATCTGGGACTACAGGCATGCACCACCATGTCTGACTAGGTGGGTCGGATACTTTTAAAGATCTATCACAAATTCTGCTGATACAGAGAACACCCATTGTGGACCCACTTCTACTGACCACCGCTTGGTATAATGCCATTAGTTCCTAAGAGGCAAGCAGCAAGAGAAAAAGCTCTGTGAAACTCATCAGTGTGACAACTCCAAGGATGTGGTTGAGCACTATGTTCACTGCAATATATTTAGGTTAAGTCGTGTCCTCTTGATGGGGCCTCTCAAAAGCAGTCTGTATTGCTGACCTAAGAATCAAAAAGAGGCTGGGCACTGTGGCCCGTGCCTGGAGTCCCAGGTATTGGGAGCCTGAAGTGGAAGGATGACTTTAGCCCAGGAGTTCAAGACCAGTTTTTGGACAACACAGTGAGGTCCCATTCTCAAACAACAGAAAATTTTTTTTTTTTTTTAATTTTCCCAGAGACCATTTATTCATTCAACAAATAGTTGCTGAGCCCCCTCTGTGTGCCAGACAGGGTGCTAGGGCCAAGTCTGGCACTAGGACAGAGTCTGCCCTCTAGGCCATAGGCACTGAACTGTGTACCTGATCGGATTTCCTATTTATGAGGCCAGAAACCTTAGTAGCAAATCTCTGGCCCAGTCAGTGGTAACTCGACAGGACTTTGAGGTATGTATACTCAGGCCCCACTCCCGGCTCCGCTTTCTGTCTTCGGTTCCACCTTTTAATTTATGCTGTTTTGTTTTTATATCTTAAGCTGTCTTAAATGTTTTCTGCAACAGGGAAATATCTAAAGAAGACAATTTACATATATTTTAGTTTATTTTTGCTCTGATTATAAGCATACTTTGTTCTTTAAAAAAAGAACTTAAGAATTATAATTGTTGCCATTTATAGCATATCTTAATATTATATAGGAAATGTAAGTGTTATGCAAAGTAGTTTGTTTTGCTTTTTCCCTTTTAATCTACTTTTTTTTTTTTTTTTTTTTTTCAGTTCATCTGTACCTAGAGCTTTTTCAAGAAAACTTAGGGAGGTGGCAAGGAGCATGTACAGCAGGACTTAGGGCTGGTTTCAAGGGCAACAGCTAGAAGCCTTAGTAGGACCAAAAACTGCTTGTTCAATTGACAGTTTTGAAAAATTTTGATATTAGAAAAGTGAGAAGACAAAATTATACAGTCATGGGTACAATATCTAAAAATAAGTGAATAAATGTTGTTTTAAAATAGTAAGCTCTTAGCTCACAGCATTCCAGGTTCTTAAAGCATGGCACCAGTCCTTGAGAGAATCTCATTCAGTCTATATGTCAAACACTGAGTAGATGCTCAATAAACAGCTACTAAATAAATAAATTAATTAAATGTATTCTAGTGTCATGTTACTGAATCACAGATATATCTATATTATATATAGCACTGTATTCATATATACAATGTAATGCAAAGAGCAGTCTTTTGGGGAAAGTCATACAATGATAAATGATCAACAGATATGCTTTATTTTTATTTTTATCCATAACAGTGATATTTTACATCAAAAATGACATAAATTAAAAATGAAACATATCACTATCTATTTAAGTATAATCTACTGATCTCCCATATTTTAATCCATTTTATGACACAAAGACTACATTTTAATAGATATAAAAGATACACCATAACATTAATTATTCCTTAGAATTTTAAGAAATATGGCTTATGTATCAGGCTTAATGAGTGAGCCAAAGTCCTTATCAGCTCCTTCAAAACTGATTCCAGGGTAAATTGGAAATACTTGAAATATGAATAGCATATAAAAGTATAATGTCTATGTTTTCCATAGTTAATTTATTCACTGTTAAGCAGTTTTTCAGCCAACATCCTCTGCTTCTAACCAGAGTAGTGTATCTCAAGCAGGAATAGTAAGACAAGCAGGGTCATATATCTTTATCGTTTCATCCCAAGAACAGTCAGCCACCTATAAAACAAAAATGAAATAAGAAACGTATTTAGATGTACAAAAATTCAAAACTGGCAGCAAAAGCCCGTCATTCAGAGTGTCATAAATCATCCACTAGTAAACATATTTTGAATAAGAAAAACATGGGACTAAGTTGTTGATAAAAGGTCTATTTTCCCTTCTTAAGATACACTTCAGGGATTATTTCCAATTGACTGAAGTTTCCTACAAGAATGTTCCCCACCTTTACCCCACCATCTGAGATAAATGTTGAAAAGATACGTTCCCAGACTGTGGACAAGATGCTGTGCTCAATATTGTGGGAATAGAGAGGTAGATAAAGTAAAGCTCTTGCCTTCAAAAAATGGCTCATTCAAGACTGAGTGTGGAAGGTGCACTAACAGACTCTTAGGGGGACTCTATGATTCCAGCTGGGACAGTGTTAGACAACGTCACAACGCCATGGCATTCCCACTGGCCCTCTGTAGGAGCCAGACATAAAAGACAAGGACGTTCACATCTACAAAGCCATAGAGAAACATAAAGGGAGGAAAGTCCATGGTGTTCAGGAACTATGCATTAAAAACTTAGTGAGTGTAGCAAGGTCTCAGGGTATAAAATTAACAGATGAAAATCAATTGTATTTCTATGTACTAGTTTTTTAATAGAAATAGATGAGGCTATTTTTGTTTTAATTTACGTGGAAATGCACAGGACTTAGCCAAAAGAATCTTGAAAAGAAACAACAAAGCTGCACAACTTAACATTAACTGACCTCCAGACTTAACATGAAACTACTGTAATCAAGACAGTGCAGGATTAAGTAAAGACAAGTAGACCAAAGGAAGAGAACAGAGCTCAGGAACAGGCCCTACACTTGGACAAATGCTTTTCAACAAAGGTACCAAAACAACTGAAGAGCAAAAGGAAAAGTCTTTTCAATAAATGGTGGTAGAACAACTGAATATCCATATGGAAAAAAGTGAATCCTGACCCCAACTTTGCACACAAAAATGAATTTGAGATGAACCATAGACCTAAATATAAAAGCAAACAGTATAACACTTTTAGAAAAAAAAACCAGGAAAATATATTCTCAATATAGAGGTAAAGAAAGATTTCTTAGGAATACAGAAAGTAATAACCACAAAAATTTGGCAAGTTACACTCAATCAAAAATAAAACTTTTGCTCGTCAAAAGACACTGTTAAGAAAATGAACAGGAAAGACACAGTTATAAAATATTCATAAAATATATACCTGACAAATAACTGTATCCAGAATACATAAAGAACCAATACAACTCAATAATAAAAGACAAATCAAATAAAAATGACGGGCAAAAGCAAGCACATAAAAAAATGCTCAACATCATTAGGCATGAAGGAAATGCAGATAAAAATGACAATGAGATACCATCATCTACTTACTGGGATGGCTAAAATTAAAGACTGATAACACCAAATGTCAGCAGGGATGTGGAACAGCTGTGACTGCATGTATTGCTGGTAGAGATTTACATGGTACCACCATTTTTGAAAACAATTTGGCCATTTCTTACCAAGCTAAACACATACTTATCTTTTGACCCAGTAACTCTACTCCAAGATGTCTGTCCAAGAAAAATGAATACATATGTTTACAAAACTATGTATACAAGAATGTTCATAGCAACTTCATTCACAATAGCAAAAAAATCAAAAACAAGGCTGAGCACAGTGGTTCATGCCTGTAATCCCATCACTTTGGGAGACCGATGTGGGTGGATCATCTCAGGTCAGGAGTTTGAGATCAGCCTGGGCAGCATGGTGAAACCCTGACTCTACTAAAACTACGTAAAATTAGCCGGGTGTGGTGGTGCCCACTTGTAATCCCAGCTATGAGAGAGGCTGGGGTGGGAGAATCGCATGAACCTGAGAGGCACAGGTTGCAGTGAGCTGAGATTGTGACACTGTACTCTAGCCTGGGCGACAGAGTAAAACTCTGTCTCAAAAAAAGAAAAGAAAAGCCTTCTGCCGCAGGATTTTGACGTGCTCTCGCGAGATTTGGGTCTTTTCCTAAGTCGGCGCTCACCAAGGAGAAAGCCATGTTCAGTTCGAGTGCCAAGATCGTGAAGCCCAACGGCGAGAAGCCAGACGAGTTGGAGTCCGGCATTTCCCAGGCTCTTCTGGAGCTGGAGATGAACTCAGACCTCAAGGCTCAGTTCAGGGAGCTGAATATTATGGCAGCCAAGGAAACTGAAGTTGGTGGTGGCCGGAAAGCTATCATAATCTTTGTTCCCATTCCTCAACTAAAATCTTTCCAGAAAATCCAAGTCCGGCTAGTACGCGAATTGGAGAAAATGTTTAGTGGGAAGCATGTTGTCTTTATCACTCAGAGGAGAATTCTGCCTAAGCCAACTCGAAAAAGCTGTACAAAAAATAAGCAAGAGCATCCCAGGAGCCATACTGACAGCTGTGCATGACGCAATCCTTGAGGACTTGGTCTTCCCAAGCAAAATTGTGGGCAAAAGAATCCGCGTGAAACTGGATGGCAGGCGGCTCATAAAGGTTCATTTGGACAAGGCACAGCAGAACAATGTGGAACGCAAGGCTGAAACTTTTTCTGGTGTCTATAAGAAGCAGCTCACAGGCAAGGATGTTAATTTTGAATTCCCAGAGTTTCAGTTGTAAACAAAATGACTAAATAATATATTCGCAGTTAAAAAAAATGAAAACAACAAAAATACCCACTAACAAAAAAATTGATAACAAATTGGAGTAAATTCACACAACAGAATGTGCCCAGCAAAACAAAGGGAGGAACTGCTAACAGGCTCAGCACCATGGATGAAGCTCACAGGTAAGAGGTCAGAAACAAGTGAGAACATACAGAAGAGTTCCTTACAGAGAAGTCTAAGACAGGCAAAACTCATCTAAGGTTAAAAAAATCAGAACAATGTTACTCTACTCACCTGGAGGGAGGGGTGAGGATGGGGAGATTGGGACAGCATAAAAAGGAAACTGGGAGAAAGATCAAATAATTGGGATGCTGTGAATTTCAGAGGCATATCTGTCAAAAATGTCTAAGATTTGTAAATTTCAATATATGTTAATTATACCTAAAAATAGTACAAATAATGTTAGCGATAACTACTAAACAAGGGGTGTGAGTACAGGAATAAATAAAATAAGAATGTTGATAGTTGCTCAAGCTAAGTAATGAAGTCCATATCCTACTGTGTTACTTTGTATGTTTTCCACTATTAAAAAAGAAAAAATGTAGAAAAAAAGAGAAGAAAAAATATGAAAGATGAAGTAGCAAGAGAGAGATTTTGACCAAAAGTACTCGCACACTCCATTTCCCATCCTTTCATGGTTAGTACAAAGGCTGAAAATTACACAAGAGAACCCCTGTTTTGACTAATGTAATTTCTTAGCTATCACTAACTTTGAATACAAGAACCATTCAAATTAATCAGAGTAATATTAACTCCTTATCATTGACTAGCAATGTTCTGAGATCAGAATCCAAACTACATAGGGCATTAGAAACTTTTTAGTCAAAAAATTTAAAAACCACACTCTTCAACATCTGGTTCCTGCCCACTTCTTCATTTCTCATTGCACCAGGCTCACACCGCAAATCCAAGCATGCTGTTCATGCCTCTTTGCTCTTGTTTCTTTATTGATCCCTTCCCCTTAACAACTCTTTTCCCTCCCTTTCTGTCTGTTCCTCTGTCCCCTCTTGCTCTGTCAGAGATGTCTCTCTTTTTAAGAATCAGTTTAGGCATCACCACCTCTATGAAGCCATTCATAGTACCCATAATACTTGATTGTACTTATTTTACCGACTGAAGACAAAGAGTTGTCTTCAGCTTTTTGAGGGCACAGACCACGTCTTATTAGAATGCAACTCAATGAATATTAGCTCAACAAATTAATTTTACAGATTAAGATTTCGGGGATTAACTCTGTCCTCATGTTCACACTAGAGTAGCAGAGCCACAACTAGAATCTAAACCTGTTGAATGTACCCACTAAAAACAGTGGCTCATAGAAAAGGCAAAATGAAAATTATTATTTGCCTAATCTTGCAGTTTTAAGTTTTTATACCATGGGACACAAAGATCATTATATTAAATTATACCTGTCTCATCTAGGCATATTTTTTCAAGGGTTGGGCCTTTCCACACGTTAAACATCAACTATTGGAGAGAAGAGAATCAGAGAAATAATAGATAGGTTTCTAGTGCAAGGTATCTATAAATTCTATTTCCAAAACCTTATTCGGCACTCTTCAATCCAGATTCTTATTTACTCAGGACTTATAATAACTACCAAATGTCACGGCCACTGATTCAGCAAATGTTCATAAATCTATACTTAATTGGTAATACAAGCTAGATCTAAAACTGCAATGATATAGAATTATGAATAGATTAATTCAAATTGATGCAAATAACATTTCTCTATTTGTTAATTAAACCCTATCTGGCTCTACAAATTTAACAAGCTAACAATAAAGAAAATAATAATAATAAGGTAAGAAAAAAAGCACTTTATTAACAGAAGCTCCAGATTCTCCAAGGGTGCCACTATAGGAACTTCCTGGTAAGGAAAAACTGTGTGCCATGCGGTCCCCAGGGGACCTCTTATTCACTGTCATCACCACTGCACTGGCTTCTGGTAGCACTGCTTCCCCTCTAATTCTAGAACTGAAAGTAAACACGGGTTCTTTCGTAATGCTCCACGGTACCTATCTGTGGTCAGCCTAAGAGACATTTAAAAAAGACTGTACTAAAAATAAGGGCTAACAAAAAGACACGCATTAAAAAAAAGACTTTGCAAAAAAAAAAAAAAGTGTTACCAGAAAAAGTAAGTAATGAAAATGGCATGAAAATAAATAATCTGCTTTATAGGATGAGGTACAGTCGTTCTTTAGCTTGTCAAACAAAGAGGCATCTTTCCTGGCTCCCAGCCTGCTTCCTCATGACAAAAGCTTCCCCTCCCATCCCCAAGAATGCTTGCCTGCCCATGAAGACTCCTTCAAGGCCAGCCTCAGGATAGAGAATGAGAAAGATGATGACAGGAATCTCCTTTTCCACCTACCCAAGATTCTTTCTCAGTTTCAAACCCTTATATGCGAATCCACTTCTTTGCCTATTACCTTGCTATCAGAAAAATTGTGAAAGATTGAAACCAGAAAAAAGATGACTAAGTGTCCTTTCAGTGGGAGGCTGGCATTGTCTTAGGGACCATATGGGTTACCTGTTTCTACAAAGCTCTGTGCATTTCACTTTCTGACTAGATTACTTTACAACTCTGCAGATTATAGAAAACCGACAGCAATGCAAACGATTCTCATCCATAAAAGTTGCAAGGGAATGCTGTCTTCTAGAGATGCAACTGATACCACCCCCAACTCTTGCAAGAGATGACTCCAAACTTTAGGTCTTATTGCCCTGTGGATAGTGTCCAGTTTTGCACCTATTAGTAAATTCATTTCAGCACTCAATGATTGCCTGTGTCTGTTCTTCAGTTCCTTTAAGCTAGCTGTAAAATCTTTGAGTTACATAAACGAGTTAACTAAAATATTTGATACATCTTCATACTATGAGAGTCATGTCACCACTTTGAAAATTATCCTTTAACATGGTCACACACGGGGAAGGGGGTAACCATTATTTCAATGAAACACAACTCTTGCTTTCTTATAGGACATACATAGTGAGTAACAGAAAAACCACTTCATTAACAGAACAAACATTATGAAATTGAGAAACGGGGTAGATAATTATACTAAAAAAAGAGGCTGAGAATAACTGCTAAAACTGGGCATGAAAATAAAGGCAAACAATAATATAAGATACACAGATATGATGAATTTACCAGCTCTTCAGAGGATATAAAAGTTTTTTCTAGTACTTGACTATAAGAGAAATATATAATATGCTCCCATTACAAAAATTATTCAGTGCCAACAGAGCAGCTTTATTAAAAAATGTATCTTACTTCATATGGCTGTAAAAAACTCAACATCTCAATCCTTCAGTAGACCGAAGGCATACATTAAACTATATTTAGTTAATGGAGGCACTTCCAGAAAGTGGTTGTTCTCAGCTTTAATGTGCGTGAGAATCACCTGGCGGTCACACAGACTGGTCCCCATCTTCCTAGCCTCAGGCTTCCAAGTGGGATCCTGGCTCCACTCTGGGCTGATATACAGTATGGGGTCTTGAAGCCAAGGTCTACAGATAAGTTTGAGAAAGTCCATACATGCAACATTTTGTGTATATTTCATTCTGGTGGTAAGGGAGAAAGAATCCATAATTTTCTTCAGATCCTCAACCCCTGACCCCAAACATGAATCCAGAATATTCTTCAGCTGGGCATTGTAATTGTCTGTGGCCCTTTCCAAAATTCAGCTAGAACTGAGGACTTCTGATAAAGAGTATGACATTTATCAATTTTTTAACTGGGTTTTTGTCATGTGAACTAAGATGGGGTACTTGTGCAAGAATGTTTTTGTTGTTGACTGAAAGAAATTCAAAAATTGGCAGGATTGAAATATTCTTCTTAAGGAAGAATTCTCTTCCTTTCCTGAGGAGAAAGAATAAGAATATGCCACTAATATAATGGAAAACGCCTTGTGCCATATTCTTACATTTTTATTTAAAATTTAAGATTCAAATCTGATAGGTTAACATGAGATAGGAGGACACAGAACTGGGAGGAGGACTAAGAGGAAACATGATTGAACTATCTTTAAACAAAAACCTAAGTCCTTCCTGAAGCATTCCTAAATCAAAAGTTTATGTAGCGTCCTGTTCCTACTCTACATAAGCCAGGATCCAGAAATTCTACTGAAAGACATGAGAAAACTTTATTAATCATTTAAGCTATGGTTAATGACAGTATTTTTATTTACTTTCCTTGAGACTTGTACCCTGCTGAGTTCTAAATGGGCTGACGTGGTTTATAGATTAAACCACAAAGCCAAATAAAGATTAAAAAAAAACAAAAAAACTCCAAAATCCAAAATCTGCACTAAAGGGAACAAATGGAGCAAAAGATTTCAAGTGTCAGAGCTAAGCACATCGTAATACTGGCAAAATAACTTAGGCTCTATGCTTTATAACAATGAACGAGGAAGCGAAAACGTGCTGGGTAATATAGTTTCTGTTTTCTAATAACATTCATGTATGTTTGTAAAAAACTAAATCTCAAAATAATTTTTTATTAAGAGTCAGGAACTGTATCTTGATTAAATCTGTAAATCCATATTCCTTGTGTTCTATATACAGTAAACCTTTGATAAATGCTTGTTGACTAATCCATGTATGGGCCATAGTGTTCTGCAAGACCTTGTTGAGCAGAGTGAGCCTCTCACATGATAAAAAGCATCCAATTAGGTGTGAGGTCAGAGATTTCGGTAAAAGCAACAAATTTTATGGGATATGGAAGATATTTTTTTTGTTTGTTTTTAATTTCAGGAATGTTATTTAGAGAAGTTTCACAGGGAGCTTTCCTTTGTGTCCTAAGAACTGTTTGTCAAATATTCCTCAGCATTACAAAGCTATCTAAAAGATAATTCATGTATACATCTATTCATCCACTTATTCAACAAAGTCTTATTAAGAACCTCCCCCGTGTCAGAAGTATGTACAAGTTATAACAATAAACATAATGGTCCTGGGTCTCTGGCCCCACAGATCTTGATTGTAATGCAGAGATAGGTAAGCAGAGAGACACCTATACTGCAGAGTAATATGTACAATGATAGAGGAATTATGGGGGTCCAATAAAAGTAGGCAAAGGGCCATTCTAATCAAATGTGAGGGAAGTGCCCGCTTTCAGGAGGAAGTAATACCTAAGCTGAGGCTTAAAGGAGGAGCCTGCCAGACAGCATTTGTTGCTGTTTTTGGGTCAGGGGCACGATGGAGAAAAGGAAAATGTTCTAGGCAGTGGGACACATCAGGATAAATGAAGAACTAAAAGTTTTAGTTTTAAGGCAATTTAAATGTTTTCACTGCATTATAACTTCTCTGATGAAATTCAGTCTTTCAAGAGGAGGCTTTTTTCCCCTGAATCCCATGTAGGGCCTCTTGAAGGCCGTGGCATTTCTGGTTGACCCTCTGCCTTTGCAGTATGCGTGTGCATATGGACACTGAAGGGCAGGGGCCGCCAGGCTCTACTGCTTCTGCCCAAGGATATATAAGTGGAAAATTTATTACTTAACTCACAAGTCCCTACTATGGTACATTTCATCCTTATGGCCTTCTGAATTTCCTTTAAGCTAAGACCAAAATGCTAATCTTGTCCTCAAAACTCAGAATTAAAATTACCAACATTATGGAAAAAATGGTTTGTCAAATATTTTATTTCTTTATTTAAGGCAAAATTTGAAGAGAAAATGAATCTTCATTATTATTTTAAAAGATGCTATCTACTAGGGTAGTAAAAAAAAATAAACTAACAGGGTAAGATCCTATATAAGTTCTATTTTTAATCATTTCATTTTCACTTTAATACAGCAAAATGGGTATTTCTATTATAAGAATAAGCACACTAATAAGAAATATGAATTACTTGCTTTGAACTAATGTGCCAGTTTCTTCAGAACATATAATAAAGTTTGAAAAACTGAATAGAAATTTATTTTATGTCAATAAAGCCTATTCATTTCTAAGCAGAGGTATGCATGGCATATATTATACATCAACACATCTTCATACACAGAATGCCAGACAGCAACTGTATTAAACCAGTATTTCAGCATTTCCTATGTTCAAAATACTGGACTAAATGCTACATAAATCCAAAGACAGTAAAGAAACATGCATTCACTAAGAAGACTATAATACAAATTTACCAATGGTGAATCAAATCATACGTACTGTAGAACATCTTCAATAATAATGGTACCGTATATGTGGATTTTAGAGAAGGAAACATAATAATGGAAATATGACACTTTAAATACATGTGAAATTTAGAAAATGAATTTATATCCCTTAATTTTATCAATTCCCTCCACTTTATTAATATGTTTACATGTGCAACTGATAAGGTAACTTATCTCAAATAATTTAATGTGATTGTTAATAAAAACCAAGAATTCCAACTGACTCATTAGGAGATTTACTTTATTAAGAAGTTTTCCATTTCTTATTTATCATTATACCCTTTTTTTCTTAATTTTGTAGACAACTGCTTTTGCCCTTGGGAAACTTGTTCAATCTACTGTAATTATCTGTATGACATATGGCCTCTTTAGCAAAAATGAGTAAGAGAAACAAGCAGAAAGATACAGACAGAATGAAAAAAAATAACAGTCAACTCTACATTTTGAAAAAGCAACCAGGACATTATATTGTAGTATATTAAATTTGGGGCTAAAGAAACATATTTTACTTACTCAACCAGCTTACAATAGAAAGTGACTACAGAAGAGAAGACAGTTTATTATGATAATCATTATGGAGTATATGCAAAAGCAAGGAGAGAGTTGACCAATAAACTAAAAAAAAAAATCCTTTTCATTAATTCATTCAATACCTATTTAGCACATATGTATCAGGTAATTTACACTAATCCACTGTGTATCTCCTGGCACTCAAGATAGTTGACACAAAATATTTACTGAAGCAAAGAAGGAAAGAAGAGAAGGAACAAAGGAAGAGAAGAACTTAATTCTGCAGTCAAAAAGGCAGAAATAATTTCTATAGGCAGAGGTGGAGTAGAGCAAGAGAAACGGGTGAAAACATGGAGAGGACAAATAACAAAATGTAATTGTTCTGCAACAGAGGATTACATAGGATGGTGAGAACTAAAATTAAAAAGAAAAACAGATTATATTGAATATTGAAAGCAAGACTAAAAGTTCAGTTCAGACTCTACACTGAAGAGAATGAATGGGCTTCCTCCTGAAGGTTTATGAGCAAAGATGACAATGATAAAAACAACAATTTAACTGGATTGATCTACAAATTAAAACCAGTATAATATGCCAGGAGGTTAATGATCAGAGTGGTTTAAAAGCATCACAGGAGTGACTGACCATGAATTACAAAAAGAGAAAGATAGGTTAGGAGGCAAATAAAGCAGCATCTGTATTGGATGACAAATGCCTTAAAAAAGAGACAGCAATAGGAAAAATGTATTCTGTTGCAGAAACATGATATGTCTGTCCATTTATTCCAGTCTTTTTTCAAAGGTCTCTTAGAAAAGTTACATAATTTTCTTATCTAGAGTCCTGTATATTTTTAATTTTTATTCTTTCGGAATCCTACACCCACAAACACACACATGCAGGTGCACACACACGTGCAGTTTTTGTTGCCATGTAGACATAATTTTTCTCATTTTATTTTCTAACTGATAATTGTTATACCTATAGGGTATTCAATGTTGTATATTTATTTTAACTGACTTATTGGACTCTCATTATTTTTAATAATATTATTAAAAATTATTTTTAAAGTTGATATATTTAATACTTATTATTCAGTTTGACAATCATATGAAGTACAAATGACAATAAAATGTTCTACCTTTAAAAAATTTACTCCATTTTATTTTCTCCTATTACTAACTGGCCACACAATTTTTAGAACCATGTTGATTTACAGCGGTGACGGTGGTTTTCATCTTGCTCCTACCTTTAATGTATTTCAGGTCAAGCACTAACAAAATCATATTTGCATTATGGAAACCTCTCCCTGGAAGCAACATGGAGAATCAACAGGATGATGGAAAGAGCTAAGAGACCAGGTTTGAGATTGTTTGCAGTAATCCATGGTAAAGGTACAAATAAGTGCTTATCTAAGGCAGTGGAGGTAGAAAGGCATTGTCTGGATTTCAGAGATACTGGTGAGAAAGAATTCATAAACTCAATGCCAAGTTGAATTTAGAAAGTGCAAAGAGACAGGAAAACTAGGACTTCCCATATCTCTAGTATGGCCCCAAAATGCAGTCAGTTGACCAGGTTAGGAATACTGAAGGAAAAGCATGATATCTACTCAGATTTCACAGTAAAGTCCACTGGATAAATGGGGCAAGTATCACTAGCACAGAATTAAATGACAGCTTCAAGGAGAAGTTGCACCAAAGTAAGAGGGCTAAGATTGAATATTGGGGAACATCTACTTTTGGAGTGATGGTGATGAAGATATTTAGCAAAGAAGTAAGGAAGAAGTAAGCATGATAGCATCGAAAAAATAGGATAGGAAGATTTTTTCAAATATCAAAATTATATAGCTAAATAAGAAAAAAGTCTGAGAAAAGGAAAATTTGGTTTTCAGGAGTTTACTGGTGATCTTTCTGGGCTTAACTTCAATTGAATGATGAAAGGAAGATAGGTTTAAAAGAGAGTGTAGATTCTGAGAGACTAAAAGCAAGAGGTCAATCTACTAATTCTAGATATTTAATAATAGAAAAGAAATAGAACTTACTGATAGTGAGACAGGACAGTGGGGTGAAGTAATGGTAAGCCCTATAGAGCTCTGAAAATAGAAGAACCGACTGAAGATCTAAAAACAGTGGATAAGTGAAGAAGTGAAGATGTGGATGAGGGAACCAGTGAGAAAATTAGGAACCCACTGGAAGGATGGGGAAAAAATAGAGATAAAATGCAAACATTTTGGGGCGACAGACAGAAGAAGATGCTCATTCCTGGGAACTCTCTTTTAACAGTAAGTAGGACATAAGTTCAAATATCTCATACTGACACTGAAAAGGGTTGAGGAAAAATATGGTGGAGGATGTGCTAAAAAATCAGAAAGACCTCAAAGGTAAGTCGAGTAGGACCAAGAGTCCAAATGAAGTTTTTAAAAAAGGTAATCTGAAGTGTGCCTAGTCAGTACATTTGCTGGGTTTTTAGAAGCAATGCTTCATAGTCAAGAGAAAGATAACTGAATAGGAAAGTGAGTGATTCAGGAATGGGAGCTCAGAGGCAGATGTCAACAGTAATGGGATGCTATAATTGCAAGAGGTGTGTATTAGTCCGTTTTCACGCTGCTGATAAAGACATACCTGAGAATGGGAAGAAAAATAGGTTTAATGGACTTACAGTTCCACATGCTCAGGAGGCCTCACAATCATGGTAGAAGACAAGGAGGAGAAAGTCATGTCTTACATGGATGGCAGCAGGCAAAAAAAAAAGAGCTTGTGCAGGGAAACTCCCCCTTATAGAGCCATCAGATCTCATGAGACTCATTCACTATCATGAGAACAATGCAGGAAAAGACCCGCTCCCATAATTCAATCACTTCCTACGGGTTCCTCCCATGACATGTGGGATTATGGGAGTTACAATTCAAGGTGAGATTTGGGTGGAGACACAGCCAAACCCTATCAGGGTGTCTATGCAGTGCAGAGGGCAGCAGACACAGCCTAACACCATCCATCTAAGGAGCACACTGATTCCCTACAGAGCTGGACCTGGGAAATGTTTTATGGCTTGGGGAAAACAACAAAGACTTGTTATATCATTGTAAGCTAAAAAAATTATACAATTATGAAAGCATCAATGAGGAAACAGCAGAGACTAATGCCTGAGGACATTGACTGCTTCTGGCACTTGTTCTTTTCAACTCTAAAGCTAGTCTGTGACAGACACAGAAAATACCACCTGAAATAAAAGGTGAACAGGACACAAATATCCTAACTACCAATAATGCTTGCCATCTTCTAAAATCCAATTTTTCAAACTCGTAAGATAATTCTTAAATACTTTTATCTACTGCCAACCATTAAACCTGATATCGAAGACGGTGGGAATAGAGATTTGAACCAAAACATGAGATGAATTTTTAAATGATACCTAACCGGGCAAAGTGGCTCATACCTGTAATCCCAGTACTTTGGGAGGCTGAGGTGGAAGAATCACTTGAGCCCAGGAGATCCAGACCAGCCTGGGCAACATAGTGAGACCTCATCTCTACAAAATATTTTAAAAAATGAAAAAGTGGTGTATACCTGTAGTCCTAGCTACTCAGTAGGGTGGGGTGAGAGTGGCAGCTTGAGATGGGAGGATCATTTGAGCCCAGGAAGTTGAGGCTACAGTGAGCCATGAGGTACCACTGCATTCCAGCCTGGGTGACAATGAGACCCTGTCTCAAATAATAATAATAATAATAATGATAATAATAAATAAAAATATATTTAAAGAACTAGTTTAAATAGGAACCAAATCTAATCATCTTCCACTAAAACAAATCAAAAATATACAAAACTACTTCTACTCTATTAATATTTTAAAGAAAACTCATTATAGGAGCTGTGTTCCTAGCATAGACATATCAGATATTCATTCATTAAAGACTATGTTAGGCTGGGCATGGTGGCTCATGCCTGTATTGCCAGCACTTTGGGAGGCTGAGGCAGGAGGATTGCTTGAGCTTAGGAGTTCCATATCAGCCTGGGCAACATAGCAAGATCCATCTCTATTAAAAAAAAAAAAAAAGAAAAGATGTTTACCGCATTTTGGGAGTCCCAGAAGGTAAACTTGTACATATAGTATAACAAAAACTCTGAAAAATACACACACATGTAGAGATTGGAAGAGTAGCTACTGTTGGGAAGGAGGGAAGGGATTCAGATTTGGGAGGAAGCTTCTGGAATGCAAGCAATATTCTATATCTCAATGTGGATAGTGGTTATACAGGGGTAGTCACTTCTGGATAACTAATTGAGCTGTATACTTAAAAATATGTGTTTTTTAAAATACAAATTTACATTTCAATTAAAAAGGTTTTTAAAAAAAAGACTGAAAAGAAATGTAACTATATGGTGTAACAGAGATTCTGTTATACCTATAGTATAATCTTTTTTCTTTCATTCTTCTAAATGTAATTTCAAAAATTTTGTCATGAGAAAAACATTAAACCTTATTAAACATAGAGCAGCGATATCTGAAAGTGACAATGTTTACTTCAAAAGAGATTAAAATGATAACTATGCCCCCAAAACAATGTATAAAGATATGTAAACTTGTATCCAGCTTATAAATAGTAAAGTAAACATCACTGAGCATTTGGAAGAGCAGAATTGACACTGCAGAGCACAAAGTCAGGGATTCTAAAGATAAATTAATATAGAAATTCCAGTTATATAAAAAGGTACATTATAGGTCTAGAACACAAAACTACAAACAGAAAGAGTATCCAATTTAGAAATAATAAGCATAAGAGAGAAAAGATAAAATGTTAGAACTGTACAAATCATGATCAGAAAAAAAAAAAAATCAAAGAAAACGATGCCTTCAGCCTGGTTAACAAGAGAGGGCATAGAGCATTTCTCAGCAATTATCCTTAAAGAATGACCCCAGACACTTATTTGTCAAGTTTTCAACTTTTAAAGACAAGATCTTACATTCTGTTAAGAAGAAAGGTGGTGTAATATAAGAATGCCCTTGACCTCATTTCTCAGATCTCTAAGAAGGGAAAAGCTATAAAGAAAAAGAATTATACATAGAAGAACTCAGATAAATCCCTTTTAAGACTGAGAATATATAAAAACACAGAGCCTTAAAGTAACACTAGCAAGGTCCTACAGCTGCTAAGATCACAAGAGACAATAGGTATTTGAAAGCAGATGGAAAGATACTAAGAAGTGAGAGAAAGATACATTCTAAGGGAATAAAATATGATCAAAGAGTAAAATTAAATTAACCTGTAATCTGTAAATCTGACACATTATGAGACTAAAAGATAAATATAATACGTTAAAAATAACTTAAACCACCTACTGTGCCAACAAAGGTTAGTGTGGCAGATTTTAAGTGACTACAAATTCTTCACAGGTCCTTCCATCAAGTCTATTTCCCACTCTTTGAATCTGGACTGGCGTCATAACTTGCTTTGCAATGGAGGGAATGCTGTGCGGCTTCCAAGTCCAGTTCCCAAGATGATTTGCAGCTTTTGCCCTTGCCCTTTTGGAGACACACAACTGCTAAGTTCAGAGATCTAGGCACACCTAGAGACACACGGCCTGGAAGACAACCAGCACTGCCCACCAGACACATGAAGGAGGCCTAAGACCAGTGATGGGATCCACACTGTGTGCAGTCACCACCAGCTGAGACTTCTTATTCTCCGGCAAGGTGGTGATGGTGTTAACCCCAGCTTGAAGGACAGGTGGCCTCCTAGTGAAGACATCCCCTTTGCCAGCAGCTTTCTTCTCAGCCTGGGCCAGGAGTCTCTGCTTCTTCTCTTGCTTTGTCTCTGGTCTGTACTGTGGGCCAGCTTATGCAGTTGAGTAGCTGTTGGCGGCCCAGGGCCTGGGTGAACTGGTTCATTGCAGGAGGCACTTCCAGCCTCTTGAAGATAGCTCTTTGCTGCTGCAGCCTGACAGAGCAGGGCTACTTCACAAAGTGGGTGAAGTCGCTTTTGGGCTAGATGTCCCGTCCACCGAGCCCTAGTTAAGCCACCAGATGGCTGGAACCACATGGGTGACCACAGGAAAGACCAAAACAACTGCCAGGGTGAGCCTGGTCCAAATTGCTGACTCATAGAATTGCAAGCAAGTAAAACTGCTGTTTTAGGCCACTAAGTCCTGGGGTTGTTCGTTACACAGTAATAGATAACTGACAAAATAAGTGAGAGGAAAAATATGGAGATACATGGAGAACTTAATTTGCATTTTCCCTAGAAAGGAGTTTGATGTGACTTGGTAAAAATATAAATTATCTCTCTCCTCCAGCTGCCCAAGAAGCTGAAAGGAAA
>PVKP010036260.1:0-22609 GCA_004027715.1 Plecturocebus donacophilus | reverse complement strand
TATTTTCCATGGGAGAGCCAGAGGAAGACAAGCTGGGGTCTGGAAACCTGTTGTCTGGCTCTATCTGAGCAGGCCAGGGGCATCGGGTGCATGTGACTATAGGAAGCAGTAAAGGGGGAGGCGAATGGACACATTACATGTTGCTCTCAGTCACGGCTGCCAGATTTGGCAGGAGGAAGAGAAGGAGTAGAGAAAAGGATGTCTTCATTATCTTGAAGACAGAGCAATAGATATTACCCAATCTGAACAAAAGAATGAAAATAGACTGAAAAAAAAAATGAATAGAGCCCAAGAGACCTGTGGGATTACAGCAAAACATCTGACAATTTTGGCAGCAGAGTCGAGCAAAGAGAAGAGATGGGGAATAGGGCTGGAAAAGTACTCAAAAAATAATGAATAGGTCACTTGAGGTCAGGAGTTCAAGACCAGCCTGGCCACCATGATGAGACACTGTCTCTACTAAAATACAAAAATTAGCCAGGCGTGGTAGCACACGCCTATAATCCCAGCTACTCAGGAGGCTGAGGTGGGAGGATCACTTGAACCCGGGTGGTGGAGGTTGCAGTGTGCCGAGACGCGCCACTGAACCCCAGCCTGAGCAACCAACCGAGTTTGTCTCAAAAAATAAAAAAAGGAAATATATAGATTTAAATAAAGATACATGTACTCAAACGTATATTTATTTAAATAAACAACATAAAACTGGTTTATGGGTAAATTAAAGATGATAGTGTGACATGAAGCAAGCTGACGAGTCACCAATATTACACTCCTGATGTCCATTTAGGAAAAATACATTCTGACCAACACTTTTCTCTGGCTAAGCCACATTACGTCTGTGTATTCCAGTCAGCTTTCAAAGACATCTGGTTTTCTGACAAATGTGTTTTTTAAAAATGAGAATTTTAAGCAATTTTTAAAGAAAAGTCATAATTTTGTGTCCCCGCACTCCTAAACACATTGAGACAGTGACAAACTTCCTGAGGTGAGGTGTCTTGGTAGGAGAGCTGGCGGCTGCTGGTCTTTTCCTGGGTGTGCTCACAGCCTTGGTGTGAGGTATTCCTCTTCTCAGCTTTGCCTTTCCAGATTTAGCTCCATCTGTGCACACGGCCATACATTTTTTTTTGTAATTGATACGGTGCCTGCTAAATATCTCATACATCTTGTTGAGAATGTCTTCACCAGCTACGTTGCCAGAAGTTCTTTTTAAGTTAGCATCTTCACAGACAACATTGTTATAAATATGATAACCTGAGATGAATAAAACAAGCATATTATTCATGCCCATGCCTCCAGCCATCTGTAATAGAAAGAACCAGGTCAAATGCCAGTCTCTCAACCAGCTGTTTCAATATGTCTGTTGAGCACGTATAAGTGTGTCCTATGAAAGAGTTCTTTAACAATTGTCTTCTTTCAGCTTGGCAGCCATTTGAGACCCAAAACAGATTCAAGATTTCATCCCATGGTCTCCTTTTAATGAGAAGAACCTAAGAGTGAATTGCTGTAACTAACCTTATATGAGGTTAGCTCGATACACTTTTAAAAGTTGGTTATTTAATGGTACTTCTCATTGTATGGTCCTCATGGAGACTTGTCTTTTTTCAGTTTACAAGCATTTTAGTTGAAATTAACATTACTAATTTTTAAATTATGGATTTTATGTAGCTAGTGATAGAGGCTTTCTCATGTGTCTTAGTCTTTCAGTAAAATTTAAAACAGAATTTTAAATAAGCATCAACGGTCCACCCTCTGCTTTGGCATTAACTGCCATCATGATGACTGATTTTGCAGGAGTGGTTGAGAGGTGCTCCCGTCTGCACCGTCCGGTAGGCTGTGGAGCGCCCCTTTGATGACCTCGGATCCGGTCTGATCTTCATCATTTCCTCTGGGTTCAAGTGAAGGCTTCCAACTCCCTGTTTTAGCCACAATTTTCTGTCCCCATTTAAAAATAGAATTTTGAATGTTATTTTCCTTTTAAAAGGTAAAGAATGACACTAATTTGTGATGAAAAACATGAAAATTTGCTGGTAAGAAGACATTATGATATTCGCAAAATCAGTGCAATAAGAAATAGACTGAAGTACAGCTGCAAGCTTGTCAACTAAACAGTTTATTATAGTCAAGGCAAGAAAGTTGGGCTGATCAAAGTTGGCCAATGGCTTTCTGGTGTAATTATATGCTTAAAACATCTCTTGATTGTACGGCAAAAAGTGCATTCAATAACAACAACAACAAAAAGCAAAAACCAAACTCTAGCTCTGTCCACCTCCAGCGCCTGGGAATGCTGATATTGCAGCTCCTTTTCTGACATACAACACAGCCGCCCACACCAGTCAAGTATCATTTACCCTCATACCCCTGTGGTTACCAGCAGGGTTAAGAGCACCAGATTCCCTAAGAGTTCAAAACAGCCAACATTTCCACTCATTCCTCATGAGTTGTCTAACATGTATAAGTTACCATCTTCCCAATTTAGTTGCATATCCATGTTTCAAAATATCTTAATGTCATAAGAATTCAAATCTGCATTTCCCCAAACTGTCAGGTAAAACTAATTTTCCAGAACTACATACCACATCTATCCTGGTACTTTTAGTGACCTTGAGTGAACGAGTATATGTGCAAGATTAAAGCATCAGACTTATTCAACTGCCTATTCTTTCTAAAAAGTACTGTGAAAAAAAGGAACACAATGGAAAATTCCAAAGAAAAATGTTTTCAAAAGCTCTGTAAATCCTGAAGTTTCAATCTTAAAACAAGGGCATCTCACCTTATACCATGTATTAGTTTTATAAATTTAAACTTAATTTTGATAAATAAAATCAAATTCTGAATGTACTAAAGAGATCACTCTTTAAAACAATAAAATCCTTTGGTAAATCAAATCACTGTGTTAGTTATCTCTTATTGTAAAATGATATTAACAGAAGGTTAGGTGGCTTAAAACAAAACAATTTATCTTACAGCTTCTGTAGGTCAGGAATTGGGGTGCTGCTTAGCTGCATCTCCTGTTGCAGGTCCCACAAGGCTGCAAGGAAGTTGTCATCAGGGCTCTGGTCTCATCAGAGAGTTGGACAGAGGCTGGATCATGTAGTCATGTATCTCTGAAATAACATGGCTGAAATTCAATTTCTGCTCTCCCCAAATAAATGGCTCTTTCTGTATCTTCCCCAATATAATTAATGATGACTCAGTTCTTCCAGTCACTCAGACTAAAAAGGTTAGAGTCACCCTTGAGTCTTCCCTTCCTCTTATACCTTACATCCAATCTGTCAGAAAACCCTGATGACTCCACTTTCAAAATGTACCCAGCATCTGAGCATTTCTCTCCACCTCCACGGACACTATCCTGATGGAAACCATCATCACCTCTTAAGGGGATTACTGCAATAGCCTTCTAATTGATATCTAGACCTTGCTCCTTTAGTCTATTAATGTAAGGCCTGAGAGTGAGCCTATTAAACATTAGTCATTTCTGCCCAAAATCTTCTAATAGCTTTCGATCTCACTCAGCTTAAAGACAAAGCCTTCAACATGGCTGACAATGTCCTACATTTTCTACCTTCCAACCCTGCCCTGGTCAGGTACCACTCTCACCTTACGCCCTCCAATCACCTCCCTTGCTCCCACTGCTGGAGATCACGGGCCTCCCAGCCATGTCACGACCCACCACAAGCTCAGTCCACGTGGGGCCCTTCCACTGGATGTGCCTCTCTCTGCAGCGCTCTTCCCCAAGACATTCCCAAGGTTCTCCCATCTTCTCCTTCATCCACCATCTTCATCACCTTATTTTAAATTGCACCACCATTATGCCCCAAAGTCCCTGCTATCTCCCCTGCTTTATTTCTTTTTAGAGCACATATCACCATTCAACATCCCATATATATTACTTATTAAAAGTTTTTAAAATTTATCTTCCTTACTAGAACCACATACGGGAAAGACTTTAATTTTGTTCAGTCATGTTTCCTCAACATCTAAAACTATATCTGGCTCATATTAGATGCTCAGTACATTTAATTGAATGATGAGTAAACAGCCCTATAGAACAAAGTAGGATGTTTGTTAAACTAGTTAAAGTAGTTAAACTATTTAAATGGAAAGCCAAAGGAGAACTTTAACTAAGTAGGAAAATGATAGTATTATATTTATCCTTTAAACAAGGTGACTGTGGTTGTTTTGTGGAGAATGGTTTGAAGTGGTCAAGGCTTGGAGAGTGTAAATAGGTCTATTTAGTAGTCCAGATAAGAGACGGCAGTGACTTCACCTAGGATTGTAGCAATATGCATGGTAAGAAGTTGGATTTCGGATGAATGTTTAATGCTGACCAAAGGTACTGATAGTTTAGAGATTGGGTATAAAGAAAAGAATGAAATCGAAGATGACTCCTCAATTTATGACAAGAGATTAGTGGGGAGAAATCTGTAACATGAGAGGAGAACCAGAAAACTGAGAAGCCTAAAGAAGGGAGTATTTTAAGGAAGACGAGAGTGATCAACTGTATCAGCCACGTCAGTGAGATGTACCATAAGAAAAAGAACAGAGATTTGGCCTTGCAGTCTGTGAGGGTGGAACTTACGGAGACCTTGGTCAACGGCGATTCACGATAGAATGGTTGGCGTCAACAGTTCTATTGAAGTGGCATGAGACAGGAAGATAAAAAACTGAAACAGCAGTTCAGTCAAATCTCACAAAAAAGTTTTTCTATAAGATAAGCAGAAAAAATTGGAGGAGTGAGTGGGTAAAACACATGAGACCAAAGAAGCAGTTTTTTGTTTGTTTGTTTTGAGGCAGAGTCTCTCTGTGTCACCCAGGCTGGAGTGCAGTGCCATTATCTCAGTTCGCTGCAACCTCTGCCTCTTTGGTTCAGGGATTCTCCTGCCTCAACCTCCCAAGTAGCTGGAATTACAGGTGTGTGCCAATACATCTGGCTTTCTGGTATGTTTAGTAGACACAGGGTTTTTCCACGTTGGCCAGGCTGGTCTCAAACTCCTGACCTCAGGTGATCCCCCTACCTTGGCCTCCCAAAGTGCTGGGATTACAGGCATGAACCATCACACCCAGCCCAACAGAGTATTTTTTAATGGAAGATATGAAGACATGTCTATCTGATGGCAGAAGCAGGAAAAGATTAAAAAAAAAAACTGATGATATACGAGGGAAACTAAGAGAAATTGTAGAGATAAAATTATTGAAGATGGGAGGGTAAACAGGATCCAAAGCAAAAGCGCAGGTGCTGGCTTTCCACAGAAGCAGAATGCAGCTCCCAGCACAGCAGGTGGGAAAGCAAAGCTCTAGGGTACAGGTGCAAGGTGGGCTGCCAGTACATTTGGTGGCAAGATGAAGGATTTCTAGTCTGAGTGCTTCTATTTTGAGAATTGAAGAAGAGGCTTAGAGATTTAAGGAGAAGGAAAGAAAAGGTGTGAAATAGTGACAAAGAGGAAAGGTGGGGCTTTCTGTCAGCATGGACCATCCACGTGAATTTATAATAATGAATTAAAATTTGACCAGTTGTCCTGGTTTTGTGGTTTTCCTCTGAGATATTTAGCTGTGCACGTGCAGGGAACAGAGTAGGAAGATGGTTAGACAAATCCAGAGTTGGAATGTTTCTAAGAGAGTTACAAGGAGGGGCCAGGTGCGGTGGCTCACACCTGTAATCTCAGCACTTTGGGAAACAGAGGTGGGAGGATCACAAGGTCAGGAGTTTGAGGCCATCCTGGCCAACATGGCAAAACCCCATCTCTACTAAAGATACAAAAAAATTAGCCGGGCGCAGGGGCTTGCGCCTGCAGTCCCAGCTACTCAGGAGGCTGAGGTGGGAGAACTGCTTGAACCCAGGAGGCAGAGGTTGCAGTGAGAGAGATGAGATAGCGCCATTGCACTTCAGCCTGGGCACAGAGCGAGACTCCGTCTCAAAAAAAAGTTACAAGGAGGGAGAAAGAGACCAGGGACTAGAGAATCCATGTTGCTGAGTCAGGGTAGCTAATATGGGTAAGAAGCAAAGCCAGGAGATGAAACGTGAGAGGGGAGGGGAAGAATCAGTGGGTCAATGGACTGGAGGTCCCTCCCTGTGCTGGAAAGATGTCTGGGGCAAAGATTCTAGAGGATGTGAGCACAGTGGTTAAGGGGTCGCGGTCAGATAGGAGGATGCTTGAAGTCAAGGCAGCTCGCCTGGAGAGACTATTTAAAAAATAGATCCTTGAGCCAAACCTTAGAGAGCATGACTCTGCAGATCTAGGGTATGACCTGATGATCTATGTTTCTCACAAGTGACCACAGTGATTGGGATACAGTCTGTCCCAAGAAGGCACTTGGGAACCAGTCAGAGGTAAATACGGGAGTGCCCACAAAAGGGTGGCATCATGTAGGGCTCAGATGGTGAAAAGGCTTTCAAAGAAGAGGTGGAACTTGAGGACAGGGACATATTTGCTGACTGGCTCATTAATTTCAAGGAAAACCCTCAGGGGCCGATTTATCTGGAAATCAGGGTATTGGAGCACATGTATCTCTTCAGGAATGGAGGGGGAAAAAATCAGAACAATGGATGAGAAAAATATATTAAATGATTTGTCCAGACACGCTGATGGAGAGGAAAATTACCATGTAAACACCGCTTCAAAAATACTACATAGGAGTGAAAAGATCTTGATGGGCATCGGGATTTTGCTCAGCCTGAAATTTTGTTGTCGGCTGAAGACAAAGGCCTTCCCCTTGATGAAGTAATTTCCTCCCTCTGTATTCAGATGTCAGGAAACCTTTGCCATGTGTGGCTGCTCTGCCTTATTCTGGGCTTTTCAATGGTACTGAATGCCTATACAGAACATTGAGAAAACAGCAGAATGCAAGCAGCTTTTCACTCTCTGCCAGAGTTGAGGTTGGAAAATAATTTTTTTTTCTGACTCTAAGTATACACTTAAAAAGAACTGCCAGTTTATCAGAAGGGCCAGGTCAATTTGAGAAAATTGTTTGGTGCAGAGTGCTGACTTAATAGTGTCTAAAAGAGGAAAGCGGCATACCAGCAGGGCTTGAAAGAAATAAACAGGTGTCACTGCAGGAATGCATTAACCCTGGAGTTTCCAATATTGGCCCTGTTGGGCTACTATGAATAGGCATACAGAATTCCAGAGGGCTGAGATAATATGAGAGACATAAAAGAAAAATGAATAAGCCATTTGGAGAGGGGTCTGTCTACACCCACATTTTCTCTAACTGTGGCCAGTGCACGATTTTTTTTTCAGTGATAACAGAGGACTGAACAAGGGAGGCAAGAGAAAGTGGTGAAGAACTCTTCATTTCTGAGTTTATTTCAGCCCCAAAAACTTCCTTGCATTATAACTTTGGTCAAATTATGTAACTACTTTATGTCTCAGTTTCTTTATCAAAAGAAAGTTGATAATCATCATATTCAGCCCATACATTTGTGTTAAGAATTTAATGAGATAATACATAAAACACTCTTAGCCTAGAGCCTGGCTCACAGTAAATGTTGAACAAATGCTAAATATCATGATGTGTTGTTCGGTTTAGTAACACTCTCACAAATTCATCCCAAGCACATCATCGCAAATTTTAACATCAGCATGCTACAGTAACATGAGAAAAACAAAGAAGTATAAATAAATGGTTTATCTAAGACTTCAAGAAAAGATGTGTTTGAGCTGGAATTCAGCAAGACTCAGACAGAAGTGTAAACAGAATGCCATTTATGAAAGAGAAGGATTTTTTAAATAGATGGAATGTGAACAAAATATATTCCAGATTTTTAATACAGCAAGTTTTCTTATTAGCTGTAACTCAGTGACTTAGCGTTCCCACCAAACAATTGTCAGTCTCCTCATCCAATCCAACTTAGTAAGCATTTTCCTACTCTTCCTGTTATTGTGTCAAAAAATAAAGAAAACACCACACTATAGAGGGGGCCATGGTTATAAATAAAAAGATATGAGGAAATACAGTGGTCAGGAGCACATATAGTGGGTTCCTGGGTCATAATGAAATTGGGGAACTTAACCTAAGTTTCTATTTCCTCATCTACAAAATAAGGATCATAAAGCATGTATCTCTCTGGATAGTTGTCGTAATGTTTAATAAGATCAGATGAAATCCAGCCCGTTCAGGTGGTATGGCTGTAGACAAGTTATTGTAATGTTTAATGAGATGATAAATTAATGCATTTGCTATGGTGGTAGTGATTACTGTTAATAATGATAAATGCACATTCTCTGTCCCTGTTTTCTTCCCAACTCACTGGCTGTTTCTTCTCTGTCTCCTTGACTGGATATTCTCTTCCTGACTTCTCTATCCAGACTCCCTCTCTAAAGGATCTCATATAGGCTCATGATTTTAAATACTGTCAATACAGTATTGAGTCCTTAAAGGGCCTGGGCCAGAGTTAGGCAAGTGAGGCACTAGCCTCAAACTTAAAATTTCAGGGATATCAAAAAATTTAATAATCACTATTATATAACTCATATATATATATCATATTATTGATAAATAATATTTCAATACAATATTTTTAGAAACAAAATGAAAACCCAAAAATGCATCATTAACAAAATATCTGCATTTTAGTAAAGACAGTTTAAAGTTTAAAGAAAGTTTAAAGTTTAAAGAAAGTTTAGTAAAGAAAGTTTAGTAATTTAGTATTATTGGTTTTTCCTTCTGCCTCAGGCCCCAGTATGGCACTGTGCTCTGTCCTCTCCTCTGAGCTATAGCATTGGGAATCCTACTGTTCAGCAGAAATCTTCCCTTGCATCTTTCAATGCCATCTCATACTTGACATGCTAAAAACAGCTACTGATTCTTTCCTACCACCACACCCAACATGCACACACAGGCATAAACACATGCACACACACACATGCACACACAGACACAGACATATGTACATACACATGTACACACAGGCACACATATGCCTACACATACACATGCACACACATATAAGCACACAAAGGTACACACATGCACAAATACGGGCCTACATGCATATGCACACATGCACAAGCGCATGAACACACATGCAAACACAGGCACACATGTACCACATGTACACATATGCACACACATGCACAGACACATGTATACACACATAAATACACATGCACACACATGCGCAGACACATGTACACACACATAAATACACATGCAGACACACATATGGGCATACGCACATGCACACACAGGTGCACACAGGCACACATGTACACACACACGTACACATGCATGTGCACCATGCACACAAACTGACATACATGCACACATGCATGTGCAATGCACACTGACACATGCATGCACATACACATACATGCCCACAATACACATATGTACATGCATACATAGGCACAGACAAATGTACACACAAATTCACACACAGGCATACACACATGTGCATACACATGCGCGAGGCATATACTTGGGGACACAGGCACACAAGTGCACACATACACACAAATATACACACATGTACACACAAGCACACATGTACATATATGTACACATGTGGGTACAGCCACACATGCATGTACACACACGCATTCAGGCACACATACAAAGGCATACATGCATACACAAATGATACAGGCACATGCATGTGCAAACAGGCATGTACACATGCACACTCATGTACACAGGCATACACGAGCACACACATGCACATATATGTATACATTTGCAGAACAGGCACACACATGTACACACATACATACATGCACACACAGGCACACAGGGTCACAGACACATGAACAGACCCATGTACACACGGGTACACACGTACACATCACACACACACACATGCATTCATAGGCACACACATATACACACACAGACACATAGCAGTACACACACATGCTCCCACACAGGCACACCACAGACATACACAGGCACACCCAACATGCACACACATGTACACACAGGTGCACACAGGTACACACACACACAGGCATACACAGGTGCACAGAAAGGCACACCCAACATGCACACACATGTACACACAGGCACACACATGCACACACAGGCACACACATGCACACACAGGCACACACACAACTCCTAGTCTCCTAGTCTTTCTTATCTCAGAGAATGGCTCTACCATTCACATGCAGCCAAAAATCCTGAAACTAAAATCCTCCTTGATTCCACTTTTTCTTCACTTCCCACATCCATCTACCGACACATGCTGTCAATACCCATTCCAAAATATATCTTGAACCAATTTCTCACATCTCCATCACTACAAATTCAGCGCAGGCCACCATCATTTCCATTCTCAGACTGCTACAGTAGCATCCTAAGTGGCAGTCCTGTTTCTACTCATATCCTCTCACATAGAAGCCAGAATGATGTTCTTAAAGGGTCATTCCCAGGCATAAGGTACAAATGGCTTCCCACTGTGATTAGAAATAAAACCCACACGCTGCTCCTCCCTACCTTCTGACATCACCTTCCACCGCTCTTCCCCCATCCCCCACAGTACGGTAGTACTGATCTTTCCTCTGTGCCTTGAATAGGAAAGAGTAGGGGGGATCCTCCTGCCTTGTGGGATTTGCACTTGCTGAGTGCTTGTCCCCACATGCCCTGCTGCTCACTCGCCATTCACCCCGGTCTCTGCTTAAATGCCATCTCCCAGGAGAGGCTTCCCTTCATCTTCCTTTTTAAATAGCTGCACCGTATTGTCCTTCCCATTTTCTTTCCCAGCACTTATCATTAGCTCATATGTTATATATTCACTTATATATCTGGTAATTTTCTGTCTCCCTTGTTAATTGAGAGTGGAGACACTGCTGTATTCACTGTAACAACCCCAGCATGTAGAATAGTGAATGTCACGTACATGAATAGCAGAAATGGATCTTAAATAGGATGCTTATTGAAGCTATTTGTAACTATGTAAAATTAGAAACAACTTAAAAGTTTGGTTAAATTTCAGGCTTTGTGTAAGTGGATAAATGTTCAAAAAATATGAATTAGCATGTATAAATGTATATTTTTAAAGGATCAAAAATAGATGAAAAACCACTGTTAACAACGATTGTCCCTTAATAAAGGAAGCAAAGATCATCATTTTCTCTCCTTTATATTTTCACGTTTCTATATTTTCTTTTTTACTTTTAGACTTTTTTGGTAAGTAATTTATCATTTTAGGGCTTTAGAATGGAAAAATGTATCTGATGATGAAAGCTTTGAAAGTACAGAACTAGCTAGGTAATTGTAAAACAAATCTATAATCATCATCACTTGTGGTGTGTGTTCTTAATCAATCAAAAGAGAAGAGTGAATCCAGCTACTGACTGAAGAGAATGGCAGTGTAAGAATACAGCACAAATTTTGCCCAGGGTTACCATTTTCACATTCTGTGTGAAAGAAAAAAGGACGGGGAGTAACTTGAAGCGATGGATCAGAATCAGGAGCAATATGTTCTAAGGGATCCCCGTGTATATTTCCCAGGTATTATACAGGATGATGAGTTCAATTTGAATTGCAAATAAATAACGGAATTCTTTAGTATCAGTATGCTCCCAGATACTGCATTAGATGTACTTAAAATAAAAATTAGTTGTTTATTGAAATTCAGATTTAATAGACATCCTGTATTTTTATTTGCTAAATCTGGCAACCCTATCATCATGCCAATTTTGAATGGAAAATCCTGTACCATTCGAAGAGGAGGAGAGAGCCAGGTGCAGTGGCTCACACCTGTAATCCCAGCACTTTGGGAGGCTGAGGCAGGTGGATCACGAGGTCAAGAGATCGAGACCATCCTGGCCAACATGGCGAAACCCTGTCTCTACTAAAAATACACAAATTAGATGGGTGTGGTGGTGGGCACCTGTAATCCCAGCTACTCGGGAGGCTGAGGCAGGAAAAATACCCAGGAGGCACAGGTTGCAGTGAGTCAAGATCGTGCCACTGCACTCCAGCCTGGGCAACAGAGTGAGACTCCAACTCAGAAAAAAAAAAAAAAAAAAAAAAAAAGGAGAGGGAGACTAAGCCTGCAAAGTCCAGGACTTCCCATCCTCTAAAACGCTTTCTATTGGGACCAGGGAAAGGTACATCCAGCATTTATTTATTTTAAAAAGTATGACCACTACCCTGTGTTGGGCATGTGCTATAAATAATATGGAGAATAAAAAGAACATGGTCCTGCCCTCAAGGGACTTACATTCTAAGTAAGAGACGAGGACTCTGAAGCTACACTCTGACTGCAATATAATCAACTTAGACATGACGTGTGCGATGTCATTTACATACAGTTCAAAATCAGGCAAAGTAAATGATGCTCTTTGACATAATTATATATGTAATAAAATACAAAGAAATGGAAGATAACAATAAACATAAAATTCAGGGGACAGCTACCTCTTGAAAGGCAGAGAAAGGGATGTATTTATGCTGGAAAAGAACGGACCCTCCACACTATTAGTGATATCCTCTCTCTCAAGTTGTGTGATGGGAATAGAATTTTCTGTTTATCAGCTTTATAATTCCAATATGTATTATATTCCATGTTATTTACTTTCAGGTATAATTTATAGTAGAGTATACAAATGCTAAGTGAAGAGTCTGGTGAATTTTCACCTACATACATATCCATTTTGTATCAAATATTTCACAATACAAATGATTTTGAGTTTACCTGTAACTTGAATTTTTTTTTCTTTTTTTTTTGAGATGTAGTCTCTCTCTGTCACCCAGGCTGGAGTGCAATGGCATGATTTCAGCTCACTGCAACCTCACCTCCTGGGTTGAAGCGATTCTTGTGCCTCAGCCTCCTGAGTAGCTGGGATTACAGGTGTGCACCACCATGCCCGGCTAATTTGTGTATTTTTAGTAGAGACGGGGTTTCACCATGTTGGCCAGGCTGATCTCGAACTCCTGACCTCATGATCCACCTACTTCGGCCTCCCAATGGGATTACAAGCGTGAGCCACCGCACCCAGCCTTGAATTTTTTCTTTGTTTAACCAAGGTGATGAACAGTAAATTCATTACCATTTTATCCTTTGATCAAAGACGGTGGCTACTCCAAAAGGAAATCCAATATTTCTGTTAAAATGCCAATGTCATTTAAAGGTTATAAACTCAAGAGTGACTTTCTCAGAAAAGAAACCTTTTTCCTTCTAAAATAAAAAGTTGCTTACAAAATACGTCATTTAAAAAATGATCTTTCTCCAAGATGAATGTGCTATGTGTTTCGGGAAGGCTCCTCAGCAGCCCACACGAACAGGAGCACTCGGGCAGCAGAAGCCAGTGGCTTTTGCAGGGACTATTGAATTTCAATTTCCTCCCACATGCTTCATGCACCCTCTGTGGATGGGCAGACAGGCTTTCTACATCTCACATCATTCTTAATCAAACACATAACCATTTTAAAAAATACCTAACCATTTCGAGTATACTAAATCCAGCATGAACCTAATTTTTAATAGTTTAATGTTTCCCAAGGGACAGTTAACTTTACCCCAAATCTTCCACGTATATTAAACTTAGATTGCATAATTATCATAATTTTGCTAGTTTACCTGAAAAATAGGCTGTAACTCGAACACTCTGACAGCCAACGAGACTCAAAGAAAGTCATGGGCTGGCCGATGTGGAGGTTGTTGGCAGCCATGGGAGGTTATGCAATGTACAGAATCAGTAGGAAGAAGCTGTAAGTTACTCACTTTTCCAGTGAAATGGTTGTCACCATATGTCAATTGATTCTACATACGCAGAAGCCCATCCAACTTTGGAAATTTTTATCATGGAGAAAAAGATGTTTTTGTCCAAATGAGGAAGAAGGAAACGTGTCTTCTTTAGCCTACCACATTGAAACAGGGGTGGCTCTCCAGTGGATTTTAAAATCATGTGCTATTCATACCTTTAATTTAGAAAATTTTCATATACAGTCTTTTCCTATGAAATGAAGCAGTTTTAGCTGTTTAAGCTGTACTTTGTAAATATCATGAGTTCAAGCTCATATTTCTTTGTATCCTTCACAACACCTAGAAAACCATTTTTAACATACTGTGTGCTCAATAGCAAAGATAGAGAATCAACACACTGGTAAGTGTTCATCAGTGGATGATTGGACAAAGAAAATGTGGTGTATTTGCACAATGGACTACTATTCAGCCGTAAAAAAGAATAAAATTATGTGTAGAAACATGGATGGAAATGTAGGCTGTCATCTTAAGTGAAAGCAGCCAGACACTGAAAGTCAAATATTACTTGTTCTCACTCATAAGTGAGTGCCACAAAATGTGTACACACTGACTTAGTGTAATGGTGGACAATGGAGGCTTGGAAAGGTGAGGGGTGGGAGGGGAGTAGATATAAGAAATTACTTAACGGGTACAATGCACATTATTTGGGTGATGGATATGGTAAGATCCTGACTTGATCACTACACAATCTATGCATGTGATCAAATTGCACTTATGTCCCATAAATTTACACCAAAACAAAAACAAAAACAGGAGCTTAGTAAATATCTTGTTAATCCATTAGAAGACAGCATTTGTAATTGCTGTCTGCTGAGGGATAAAACTCTGGTCCCGTATTTTCGAGAAAAAAACACAGGTCAGGGTATTAGGGCAAAAGAAAGGAAGTTGACCTGTACTCTCAGAAACAGGTGCTATGACAGGCATTTTTCTTTTTCTTTTTTCTTTTTTTTTTTAAGATGGAGTCTCACTCTGTTCCCAGGCTGGAGTGCAGTGGTGCAATCTCAGCTCCCTGCAACCTCCACCTCTCAGGTTCAAGCGATTCTCCCGCCTCAGTCTCCCAAGTAGCTGGGACTAGAGGCACACGCCACCACACCTGGCTAATTTTTGTATTTTTAGTAGAGACGAGGTTTCACCAAGGTCTCAATTTCCTGAACTCGTGATCCGTCCACCTCGGCTTCCCAAAGTGTTGGGATTACTGGCGAGAGCCACCGCACACGGCCATATTTTTCTATTCCTTGCAATTAATTCACACAAGCACAATATGAGATGGGCATTATTCCATTTGCTGTCCTTGTTATGACCCTTGTTTTAGCTGGTAAATACATAGATGTTCAGGCAGCTTGTTAATTCTTTCAGGCCACATGACCACTAAATGGACAGGATTCAAACTATGAATTTCTGGCTCCAAACCTCAAGCCTTTGTTTGGTTTGGTTTGGTTTTTTCCCACTAAATGCTTCCTATTTACTGTCTTTTGATATCAAAGAGTCTGCATCAGACGACTAATTTAAAAGTATATTCTTCTCTGGTTTCGCCCAGGTAGATTAAGAGTGAGAGATGGTGAAGGTTTTTTTTGCCAGGTTTTAGGATTTGTACATTATGATAAAGTCCTTCATGTTCAGCTGTGAAAAGGGACTTCACACAGCTCAAACCATCCAGGACTCAGAGACTTAATTATTAGGCCTGCTCTGTCTGGGATGGATGTCTTAGGAAGAGCGCCCACGTTTTAGATGAGGTTTAGGTCCTGGTTGATGGATTTTGCCAAGGTAATGAAGACAGCTATTAAGATAGAGGACTGATTTTATCTGTCTCTTTGCCAAGGGTGAAGATGATTATTGATCATTAAAACATGAGGCAAAGCAGGGAAAAGGCATTAACCCAGGATCACAAAATCTCATCCATAAGAGTTGATCTGCTTAGTCATGCATCTGGCTTACACGCAGTCTTCAGAGATGTCAGAAAGTGCCTGGAAGTAGGGAGTGGTCTACGGAATTTGCTCAGAGATTAAGCTACATGCAATTAGATCCAAATGGCAGCATCAGACTTAGGCAGGTCAAAAAGAGTCTTCCTACTTCAAAAGATGAGGATTGCTAAGAAGCCCTACACCTACAGCTTTTCCTCTCCTGATGTATGAAATTAGTTGCATTACAGCTTCATTTGTTTGTGTTGGAGTCTATCTTTTCCAGTTAGGCCTGTTCAAAACTATAATTATCTTGTGAGAGATAGTACGCTAAGTTCCTCACAACGTAAGGAGGATGAGTTTGTCAGACCTCAATGTCAGGGGGCAGTTCCTGCTGGATATTTCCCTGACTTTCCCGTTTTATTTAGGGCAGCTTCTTGGTGGTTGTTGTCAATCACAACCTAACAGAGCACTTCCCATTGTCATGGAGCATAGCTGTGTACATTGGAGGAGGCTCCGGCCCTGGAATAGGGCTGGGAAGAAATGCTTCCAGGCAAGCAGGCTTTTCGACAGAGTCCCTATCATCCTGGGAGCCAGCTCTAGCGGACCTCAAAAGTAACCCTGATGCCACGTGGTACATCTGCATCTGGGTATCAATAGTGAAGAGAAATGGTGGTTACCCCAGACTCCAACCTTCTGTACCCTCACGGCTGCTGCTGTGCTCCAGGGAATAACATGTTCTATTACCTCACTTGGAAAAATCTAAAGATCATGAAAGTCACCACAAATTAAATTAACCTTGGATACACTCTCCAAAAATTGCATTTTTTTTCAACTGCAGGATCACGGAATTTTAGAGCAGAAAAAGAACCTCAGAGATTACCTGGTCCAGCTGTTCTGATTTCACAAATGAGGTAACCAGCAAAATGTTTTAGACCTGTACCAGTCTTCTGACCTCCCAACAGAAGCACACACACAAAATGTGCATATCCTGTTTTAAACCTCTTAGGGAAAAAAACAGGGAAAATAAAAGTCCTGCATATTCTTATGGGAAAAAATTAAGTAGAAAAAATCATTGTGCCTCAACCAACATTCTATTTTGCAGAGGAAAAATTGTAACAGAAAGGACTATTAATGTGAAGTATTTGTTTTTCTTAGGCATTTTAGAGTACAGTGACACAGCGATCACATGCCCCTCAGCCTTCTTATGGGTTATTTGAATTTGATTCAGTCTCCGAATCAAGCTGATTCAAGGTGTGAGTAGCATGACTTGCATTTTGCTTAAGAAACCAAGTGCCTCAGTGATAGCAATGGAAAGATTTGTTATGCTGTCTTCTTCTGATTTCCAATCACTGATTCCAGTATAACTACTGTCTTCTCTCTCTTTTTCACTTTCTCTCTCTCTCTCTGGATATATATAAATCTCTGTCCATGGATATATATAAATCTATAGCACAGAGACAGAGATTTCTGGGTTAACATGGTAGCAAATAAGAAATGCATAATACTTTTGTTCCTATTTAAATACCAAGAATATCAAGCAAAGTATGATTCTAACTATACCATACAATATAATTCTCTCTCTCTCTGTACATATATAGGCACAATCCTGTAATCTTATATTAGTCGTCACAGAACAGGTTATATGTGATAACAAATAACTTCAAAACTCAGCAATTGAACACAATAAAGATTTATCTATCACTCACCAAGTTCATATCCAGATTGTTCAGCCTTCTTTCATCTTCTGACTACACCACCTTGGACACACAGCCTCCAAGATTTCAGTGGCAGAAGAAGAAAGCATTGAAAGAGGCACATAGCTCTAAACTGCCTCGGACCATAAATGACCCATGTCATTTTCACCCACTGATCATTAGCTAGGGCTAGTCACACAGGATGGACTCAAGTGCAAGATTTGGAAATGAAGGGGAGGGCATAGAAATATGGTAAGCATTACTGTCTCTGCCAGTAACCTTTTTGTTTTTAATTATTATTATTTTTGAGATAGAGTCTCGCTCTGTGGCGCAGGCTGGTGTGCAGAGGTGCAATTTTGGCTCACTGTAACCTCTGCCTCATGGATTCAAGCAATTCTCCTGCCTTAGTCTCCAGAATGAGTAGCTAGGATAACTGGCGAGCACTGCCCCAACTGGCTACTTTTGTAATTTTAGTAGAGACAGGGTTTCACCATGTTGGCCAGGATGATCTTGATCTCGTGACCTCATAATCTGCCACTTCGGCCTCTCAAAGTACTGAGATTACGGGCGTGTGCCACTGCGCCTGGCCAGCCACTAACCTTTTAACCACACACTTGGAGGCTCAGAGATTAAGAATCACTCCCACTAACAATTCCTAATCCTGTGTTCATGAGCCCACTAAGCAACAAAGCATATTGTTATTCTGTAACTCGTCTTGATGTTGTGCAACTTATGAACACAATTGTAAAGTAAATCATCACAACATATCCTATATTTTAAAAGTGGGGGCTGGATGCTATGGCTCACACCTACGATCCCAGCACTTTGGGAGACCAAGGTGGGTGGATCACCTGAGGTCAGGTGTTCGAGACCAGCCTGGCCAACATGGCGAAAAACCGTCTCTACTTAAAATACAAAAATTAACCAGGTGTGATGGTGGATGCCTGTAATCCCAGCAACTCAGGAGGTTGAGGCAGGAGAATCGCTTGAACCCGGGAGGCAGAGGTTGCAGTGAGCTGAGATCGTGCCATTGCACTCTAGTCTGGGCAACAAGAGTGAAAATCCATCTCAAAACAACAACAATAGCAACATAAAAGTGGGGAAAGGGGATAGAAAAAAATAATATAATTAGTTAAAAATCTTGAATATATACATGGCCAGGCAAGATATAAAATATAAATAAATGTTATATCCCTATTTCTGCAGCTGTTCCCCAGGCTATAATTGGTTTAATGCTTTTTTCCTCTATTCTCTATTCTAAGTTTCCATTGCCCTCAGCCAACACCAAAGAAGGTCAGGGTTCTATATCTGGTAGGGAGAACTAACACTTCACTTCCAGAATTTCTCAGCCCTTGATGGTCCCTCCTGGATTTTGTTAGACATCAATTAACTTTTCCTCTGTACTCAGCAACACGAAAAATCATCCAGAGGATCACCTCTTCTCCTGTTGTGTTCCCCTTGCTGCCATTGTGTAGGGCCAGCCCTGTTTCTCCTTGATAATTAGGATGAACTAGTGCAATTAACATGGTAACCCCATTCATTCCATATTCATGGTACGTCATAGGAGCCCTATGTGGACAGGTAGCAGTTTTCAACACTGAATTTAATGGAATGTTTGTGACAACACGTGACATTTATCCCTTAGAAACTAAGATATCTCTAACCTAGCAGACTGCAAAGGTACACAGGAAAAGAAAGTAAGTTTTTCAAGAATAATATGAAGCGCCTTTGGGAAGCCAAGGCAGTTGGATCACCAGGTCAAGAGTTCGAGACCAGGCTGGTCAATATGGTGAAACCTCATCTCTACTAAAAACACAAAATTAGCTGGGCATGGTGGTACCTGCCTGTTATCCCAGCTAGTTGGAAAGCTGAGGCATAAGAATTGCTTGAACCCTGGAGGCGGAGGTTGCAGTGAGCCTAGATCGTACCACTGCACTCCATCCTGAGCAACGGAGCAAGTCTCAGTCTCAGAAAAAGAAACAAAAAGAACAGTATGGAGTGCCACTGTGATTTTCATCCCTTGGCTGCATAGCCCTTGTGTTCTGGTTCTAGAATAAATCAGACACTATATTGGCCACTAAAACTGAACACACTGCAACTTGGAGGATAGTTTCCCAACTCTAAATAGAGTCTCTTGTTCAGTATTTACTGAAATTTCAAAGAGTCATTCTAATTTTACTAAGGATGGTTGTTAATATGGAAAATGTGCTGATGAGATCTATGAAATCTGTGTGCATCAGCCCGTTGCATTACTTTTGCTGTACAAAATTAGTTATATGGAGTTAGGAGTTCCACGCCAAGGGGAACTCCTTCTAAATCTCATGTTGAAATGTAATTCCCAATGTCGGAGGTGGGTCCTGGTGGGAGGTAATTGGATCATGGGGGCAGATCCCTCGTGAATGATTTAGCACCGACCTCTTGGTGATAAGTGAGTTCTTGTGCTTGTTCACACGAGGAAGATCTGGTTGTCTGAAAGTGTGTGGCACCTCCCTGCTCTCTCTCTTGCTCCCACTCTCACCATGTGACATGCTTGCCCTCTGCCACCTTCCACTATGATTGCAAACTTCCTGAGGCCTCACCAGAAGCAGATGCCAGCACCATGCTTCCCGTACAATCTGCAGAATCATGAGCCAATTAAACCTCTTTTCTATATAAATTACCCAGCCTTAGGTATTTCTTTATAGCAATGCAAGAACAGCCTAATAAAAATAGCTCTTTCATCTTTAAAAACACACACAAACTCTGACAAGCTGTAAGCTTATGATAATCTATAAGGAATCTGAGGTTGCAAGGCAATCAAATAGCCTGAACTATAAAGTAAGACATGTGCTTTAAGGGAGAGATGAAAAATACACACTTGCTTACTTGGGGAAGACACAGCTGAAGACTGGTGAGAATAATTTCGATAGAATTATTAACAAAACTGAAAATAATGACAGATATTAAATCACAGACCTAAGAAGCTCAGAGCACACAAAAAGATTATGTGTATGTTTAAAACCACTCTATATTCAAAGTGTTAAAGAATAAAAGAGAGAAAATATTCAAGGCAACCAAAGAAAAAAGATATATAAGGAAAAATAAAGAGAATTACAAGGGATCTTGTCTGAAACCATGAAAACCACAAGGCAATGGAACAACATCTTTAAAGCACTGAAAGAAAAGGGAAAAAATAAACCCAACTCAGAATTCTTTAAAAAAATTTTTTAAATTTTATTTTAATTAGTATATAATAATTGTGCACATTTATGGGGTATATGGTGATGTTTGGATAGATATAATGTATAGTGATCAGACAGGTGTAATTACCATATCTACTATCTCAAACATTCATTATTTCTTTGTGTTGGGAACATTCTATATCCTCTTTCTAGCCACTTGAAGCTAAATATTATTAACTATAGTCATCCTACAATGGTATAAAATACTGAAATTTGAAGGCCACAATTCTATATACAGGAACTTATATATTTCAAAAATAAAGAAAAAAATAAAGCTTTTTCTTAAATAAAAACTGAGAAAATTGACTGACATCAAACCGGCACTATGAAAAAGCTTTTTAAAGTTTCTAAAGCAGATGATACCTAGTAAAAATTTGAATTCACACAAAGAAGTCACGTCAGAAATGGAGTAAATTAAGGTATGAATAAATTTTATTTTTTATATTTTTTATTTCTCCAAAATAACTATCTAAAGCAATAATAGTAGCAATGTACTGTGTTTTCATAAAATACAAAAAAAAAGCAAAATGTATGAAAAAACACAACAGATGGGAGAGAGAAATTGGGAATACACTATTGTAAAGTTCTTAAATACACATGAATCAGCACAGCAATATTTGAAGACAGATGCTGATAAATTAAAGATGTAGATTGTAAACCCTATGGCAAACGCTGAAAATACTTTAAAGAGAAATAGAAATAATACTTTATTTTAAATGCAATCATAATGTACCATAATGTTTCCTTAAACCCCAAAAGGGCAAAAAGAGAAAAATACATTTTTATAGAAACCTAGCAAGATAGTATATCTAATCATAAAATAATTATACTAAATGTAAATAGTCTAAACTAATCAAAAGATTATCGTGTTGGTTTTTTTTATTAAAAAAGCATGACTTAACTATATGCTGTCTATAAGAAAATGACTTAAACTATAAAGATGGGCTAAAGTAAAAAGATCGAAAAAGACATACCATGCAAACTATAATCAAATAATGCTGAAATATAAGAAAAATATAGACTTCAGGGGAAGGAATATTATCAGAGGTAAAGAATGATATTACATAATAATAGAGTTATTTCCTTAAGAACATATATTAATTCTAAATGTATATGTACCTAACAACAGAGTATCAAAATACATAAAGCAAAAACTGATGTAACTGAAAGTAGAAATAGAGAAATCCACAATTAGAGTTGGAAAGTTCAAACACCAATAGGCAAATATCCAGAAGCTGTTTTTACCTAGTAAGACTGTAAGCACACCTTCACTACCGAGACTCAAAGTTCTGTTTACACTCTACTGAGACTTGATTTGGTACTTACGGATCTTAGCATTTTGTGACATCAGTGATATCAAAAAATCTGGAAAATAAAAAGTAGCAGAAACCTAAAATACCCTAGTAAATCACACGCCAAAAGGTGTGAGATAATTTTCTAAAAATGTAGGGACTTACATGCCCGGTAAAATTGTAGTATTTAAGTAGTCAAGCACATGTTAGGATTTCTCCTCCAAAGTAAAGTCATGTTACTGTTCCTTATGCCAATACACTGAATGGGAGAGTAGTGGCTCAGTGTGTGAGCACTGAAGTCAGAATACATGGATTCAAGTCTCGGCCCCACCCTATTAGCTGTGTGTCTTTGAGCAAGCTCTTCACCTCTCTGTGCCTTAGCTTCATCACTGTAAAATGGTACTTGTAATGGTACGTTCAATGACATCTACAATGTGTTTTCTTTACATGTGTTTTATGATCAAACTCCAATAGAATCCAAGACATTACTTCCTTGAAGAAAGAGTGAGGTACCTTAACTTTTATGGAACAAAATCACAAAAAGTAGGGATTTTCTACTTGACAAATAGACATAACCAAAAGCATCTCATTATTTGAAAAGCATAGGAGGGCAAGTTCTTGGGTGAGGAATCCGTGTTTCACTCAAATTTATATGTTTGGAGGAAAAAAGCTATTTTTGTAAAATATTTAAATTTATATAAGAAAATGTTAGAAAAAAATATGGGGAGTGTATATAAAACTTGCTTTATTGCATGGGGCAGGGGAATTCCAGGCCTAATACTCTTAAAGAATC
>PVKP010036259.1:0-22613 GCA_004027715.1 Plecturocebus donacophilus | reverse complement strand
AAAAAAAAAAAAGTGCTAAGCGTTTCAATTTCCGCGAGCAATGTGTGAGGCCCGGCTGCTCTGCGTCTGTCAGCCCCTGATATTGTCTGTCTTCTGGTGGCGGCAGGTCTCGTGTTTACCAAACGGTGCCTCGGTGCCATTTATTTGCCCTCAGGAGGGAGTTGCCAGTTCCTGAATTAAGAAGCCACTGGCATGCACAGAAGCGGGAAGGCCATGGTGATGTGCACAGGCGCCAGCAGCATCTACTCAGGTGGCAACTGGAACAGTGTAGGTTTTGGCACAAGGCCTCGTGGTCAGGACTGTGCAGGGGCCATGAGTTCAGAGAGTGGGAGCCATGTGCTGGATTCCTCACTGTGGCTGCCTGGAAGACGTGGACTGCGAAGGTTGAGAAGCTGAAAAGGAGGAGAGGAAAAGGGGAGGCAATCTTGGAAGGGCCACAGTTGGAGCCAACGTCTGACACTGGGTAACCAACCAGTGGAAGCTGAACCTCCAGTTTTCTGATTGTAAAGCAATTAAGTCAGAGTGCTGCCTCATCAACCAGGCCCACCCGGACTCTGGAAGGTCTGGGGCTGCCTCCACCCCCAGAGCATGGGCCCAGTCCCCAGAGCTCAGATCACAGGCGTGGCCCTTCCAAGGACAGGGTAGCCTGCTGCCTCACAGCATCCCAGCAACCTCGCCTCTCTGCAATCTCAAGGCTCGCAGTGACCAACTCACGGAGGGGCCGAAGCTCATTCACAGCAGCGGGATCTGGCAGAGGAGTGAGGAATGGTGTGGAACCTGCACTGCAAATGGAAAACATTCTTTGTCCCCGTCTGAAATCTTTAATTTGTTTTTCTTTTAGAACTGCCAGCAGTCCATTAATTTTCAGTTATAGTAATGTGATCATCTCTGTGGTTTCCCCTGTGAGGCTCTTGAAGGTCTCGATGTGAATAAAACCAGACAGAATAATACAAAAACAGTGAAATGAGAACCTCCCAGTAAATGGCTGTGCCAACCTGGTGGCTGTTGGTGCCCACCTGGGCCAGAGGCAGGTGAGAGGAACGAAGCTGCTGCGAGCCAGGCAGGAGTCCAGGTCACCGGTGACGTGGCACCTGCAGAAAATCACTGCCTTTCCCGGACTCAGGCCACCCATCTGTGGAACAAGGTCTCCAGTTTCCCTTTCAAGCCAGAGGCCCACACTTGCCAAGCACTGGCCAGAATCGCAGCCCTGGGCTTGATGAGGAAGAGCACATTTAAACCACAAAAACGTGCACACTCAATGTGAACCCGTTGTTCAACCACGAAGCCATCCGCACTCGATGTGACCCCGTTGTTCAACCACAAAGCCGTGTGCACTCGATGTGAACCCATTGTTCAACCACGAAGCCGTGTGCACTCGATGTGAACCCGTTGTCCAGATGAGGAAACCGAGGCACGGTACAATTCAATGATTTGCCCGATGTTGAAAAGATGGTAAGTGGTGGAGCAGAGGTTTGCACTCAGAAGTCTGCAATGCCCTCTTGGGATAGACAGAGGAGGGTGTGTGGAGCCATCTGTCCACTGGGCTGGGGCCAGGTGTGCCCTGTGATGGGGAGATATCAGTGTCAGTTCCAGACGTGAGAACCACAGAGGTTTCATTCTAAACACAAGGAACACAGAAGGTGGGCATGGCACTGTGGACCAGGCTGACCGCTGTGAGGCCCACGCAGGGTCCTCCGGGGTGGGACAGCACGCTGGGCGAGCACAGGGTTGTGTGCTCAGTCCTGGCTGAGGCCGAGGGGTGTGGTCTGCATTGGCCTGGCTGTTCTTACTGGTGACATGGGGCCTTGGGGAGGATGGAGGCTAGCGTAGGCTCAGGAGGAGGGGTGCTGGGCGGGATCTGGAGGTGTCTGCGGGGCTGCGATGGCTGGTTGGGATGAGCCACACCCACCCTTGCTGTCAAAGCTTCCTCTGCCCCCAGGTGGGCTGAGCTCCCAGCCAGGGAGTGGCTGTGGCTACAATCCTGAGGCCCCAGGGTGCTGCTCTGATGGCAGAGAAGCCAAGATCCTCCCACAGGTGGATGGAAGGGCCAAGGCGGGAGCCCACAGGAGCCTGGGCCCACCGTGTGTCAGGAAGTACCCTCTCCACAGACACTATTTGCTCTCCTCTCCTGAGCGAAGGTGAATGCTGCCAGGCAGGCTGGGGGTCCAGCTAGGAGGTGGCTGTGGCAGGACCAGGGGCATCACAAAGCACCAGGAACCCAGGACGCACAGGCTCGGGGTCACGGCTTTCTGCTGTCCCTCAGTTGAGCTGGGAAGGGACACAGGCTGGGCCCGACCTGGCCGGAGGTGTGGAGGATGCAGAGACCTCTAACCAGCACATTCACTGCCACATTGGCCGTCACACCCTGATGCCTGCAGCTGCCCTTACAACTGAAGGCTGAGGAAGCAGATGGGCACCAGCCCCAGGACTGGGAATCCTAGGAGGCCTCCACTCAGTTTCCGCCTGCTCCATGTGGGAGACTCAGCTGAGATGGAGGAGAAAGTCTGCAGAACCGCAGGAGGGCACAGGCAATCATGCCAGGTGCACGGGGGCTGCTCTGTGGGGCAGGAGACACCACCCTGGCTTCCCGGGCTCACAGCAGCCCTTGGGGAAAGAGGCCCCACGTGTGCACAGGAGCCAAGGGAGTCTTCTCGTTAAACAAGCGATGTCACTGTCCTGGGACAGGTCCACCCGCCCAGGGCTCTGGCCTCTGGGAAAGTACCCCTGACAGGAAGGACGGGAGAGCCCTGGGGCTGGGTCTGTGGTCACCAGCAACAGGAGCCTGGAGGGAAGTCAGGAATGGCGAGGCTGGCGGGGCCTGGGGGGCAGGCTCAGGAAGACAGCCAGTGGCTGGGGGGCTCACCTCCGGGAGCTGTGGCCACGATCCTAGCTGCCCCCCCACCCCCTCAGCCGAGGGCTCACAGTCCCGGGGAGAGTCTGACGGCTGTGCTCCGGCCAAAGCCACTGTCTACTGCCAGCCCCAGGATGTGTTGGAGCTCCTGAGGCTATGCACACACAAGCTGCACGGCCACATCGTCCTTTCAGGACAATCCGAGTGAGGGAGAGGCGGCACTGCCAAAGAAGCCAGGGGGACGCGGGGACGGAGGGCCTGGGAACAAGAAGGCGGGTGGGAAAACAGCATTTCTGACAAACAACAATTCCAAAATTGAGTGAGGACAGAATCAGGGGCGTGCTGCTCTGCAGGGAGCTGGTGTCTGGGTGGGTCCTGAGTGTGGGAATGGAGTTCCCGGGGGGTGGGGGAGCACTGCAGGGGACAACTCGGGGGACAGGATCATGTGTATCCTGAGGGGCTAGGGAAGGAGCATCTCACCCAGGAAGCCTCGGCTGAAGCCAGTGGGAAAGAACCTTTGGCAACTCCCAAGAAACCTCCAGGAAAGCACCCACTGCAGGCAGATGTCCTGGGCTGCCCTGAAGTCTAGCCCAGCCGATTCACACACTGGGAGCACACACCCGCGCACTACGGGGCAGGACTTTCTGGTCGGGAGGGAGAAGCTGGGACTGGAGAGACCCGACCCAGCCAGGCTCTGAGCCAGAGAGGGACCCCTCTATGTGTCTGCGGCAAACTGGAAACCACCCAGCACCCTTTTCTTTCAAAGGAAGAACAGAGCAGCATTGCCTGCGGGTCCCATGACGGGTCGGGCTGTGCTCTTGAGAGGGACATGGGACCCACAGGCGGTTGGCCCATCCTTTTCCAGGAGTGTCTGATGCAGTTGAAATTTCTCCCACTTCCGTCTGAAAGTATCTGTGCACGTGGCAGTTCCGGCTGCTCCTGGGGCAGGGGGTCGGGGAAGCTGACAGCAGAGGGGGCCCTCGAAGCCCCGCACAGGCCCTGCAGACGGCCCTGCTGGGAACCGCCTGGGTTTCTCTTCCGATCCTTTTCCAGTTGTTTCCGCCACAAGGTAGATCTGCCCTGCGGGGTGGGCTGGCGCTGCTGAGGGTGTGGGAGAGCAGCTTTCACGCCCCAGAGCCTTGTCCTCGCTGCTCCAGGGACAGCGACTGAATGGTGGCCCCCAAATCTAGGCCTGGCACAGTGGCTCTTGCCTGCAACCCAGCACATTTAGAGGCCACGGCAGGAGAATTGCTGGAAGCCAGGAGTTTGCAAACGTGAGTAAGGATCTTGACAAGAGAGCTGTTGGATCACACAAGGGGCCCTCAGAGCCGTCACAGGCATGCTGGATCACACGGGGGGGCCCTCAGTGCCATCACAGCACGCTGGATCACACGGGGGGGGCCCTCAGCGCCGTCACAGGCACGCTGGATCACACGGGGGGCCCTCAGCGCCATCACAGGCACACTGGATCACACAGGGAGGCTATCAGTGCCATCACAAGCATAAAAAAAGTTACACGCAGAGAGGACCAAGTCATGCAAAGGCAGAGGTGGAGACCAATGCGGCTGCACCCAGGGACGCTGGAAGTCACCGGAGTTGGCAGGGGCGGGAAGGGCGGGAAGGACTCACCCGAAGAGCTTCAAAGGCTGCAACCCTGCCCACACCTTGATGTTAGACGTCTAGCCTCCAGAACTGCGACAGAATAAATTTCCGTTGCTTTAAACCACTGGGTTATGGGAATTTGTTATGGTAGTCCCAGAAAATGAACACACCAGGTTTCCTAAGAAAGAAAAAAGGAGAAGACACACAGTCCTGGTCTGAACAAGCTGTCACTGTCCTCAAGCTCCGTGCCCTGGAGGCCTTTCCCAGTGTGCCAGTCCTCCCAGGAATGCATGGGCCCCACTCGGCCTGCGTTCGTGCTGACTGGGGCAGCTGTCCTTCTCTGTCACTGTCCATCACTGCCCTCCACTGTCCATCACTGTCCCCCACTGCCCATAACTGTCCTCTGCTGTCCATCACTGCCTTCACAGTCCCCCAGTGTCCATCACTGTCCCTACTGTCCATAACTGTTGCCCAGCGTCCATAACTGTCCTCTGCTGTCCATCACTGCCTTCACTGCCCCCACTGTCCATCACTGTCCTCTGCTGTCCTCTTCTATCACTGCCCTTTGCTGTCCCTCACTGTTCTCTGCTGTCCATCACAGTCCCCCACTGTCCATCACTGTCCTCCACTGTCCATCACTGCCCTTCACACCTCAGTAGGAGCATCAAGTTTTACTCTCTAGAAATTGGGGGATATTTTCCTGCCTGGCTGTTCTAGCTCTGCCCACAGTCCCCTACGTGGGCAGGCGATGATGTTCTGGGCCCCATTCCCCAGCCCTGTAGGCGACAGTCCTGCTGGGGACCTGGAGACAGCCTTCCTGTCCTCAGGTGTGCCTATGCTCATTGCTGTTTCTTGCTGCCCCAAAGTCTGGCTCCAGCAAGGGTGGGGGCCTCCGATTAGGGTCTTCCCACAGGGGTTCTGTGTAAGGATGGAGACGTGGTGCCATTCCGCTTTTAAAACTGCCACACTTAGGCTGAAGGAATTGGAACAAGAATGAGAGCAGATAAAGTGTCAGAGAAAACCTCACCATCCACAGGTGGCCAGGCCCCAACAACTGACCTGGGACACGTCACAACTCTGTCATCCACGAACCAGGTGTGGAAACAGACTGGCCTCCCAGGGTTGCTCTGACATTCACTCGGCTGACACTGCACCTGGGTCGCCGCGGCTGGCTGCTGCCCTCGGTGTGCGCCTGGACAGGTGGGGCGGGCTGTGCGGGCGCGGGCTTGTGTGGACCTGCTCTGCGGACCTCTCAAAGGGGCTGTCCAGAGCCCTTCACCAGGACTTGGAACTTCGGAGCAGGGGATGCCCATGACGGCTCCTGTGGCTCTGACACTGGCACTCCTGCGAGGGGCACTAGGGCATCGTCACATCCTCCGTGAGTGAAGGCTTTTGCTTTCAGGGGGAAGAGCAGGCAGCCTGGGAGGACGGCGCTGCAAGGCACACGCATGTCCAGGCAGCCTCCCCAGGAGAGGCCGGGAGAGGAGGGTCCACACACACGGGCAGGGCTGAGTGCCCCCCAACCCAGGCAGCCTCCCCAGGAGAGGCCGGGAGAGGAGGGTCCACACACACGGGCAGGGCTGAGTGCCCCCCCACCCAGGCAGCCTCCCCAGGAGAGGCTGGGAGAGGAGGGTCCACATACATGGGCAGGGCTGAGTGTCCCCCCACCCAGGCAGCCTCCCCAGGAAAGGCCAGGAGAGGCGGGTCCACGCACACAGGCAGGGCTGAGTGGCCCCCTACCCAGGACCTCAGCAGCCAGCTCCCAGCCTTCCTCTGCTTACCAGGCACCTTTATGAGTCATCTTCTAGGGGTCACGTCCTTCATTCCACCAACTGCTCCAAGTGCCTGGAGGAAGCAGGGTTGTGGGGTGTTGGGGGAGGGTGGTACCGCTATATTTCAATGTATAAAATCAATGTATTGCATAAATAAACATTATTTTTTTCACATCTTTTATAAATTGGGATACAATCCTCACACCATAACAGTGATGCTTTCAGAGCGTGGTGTTCAGTGGTCTTCAGCATGCTCACAGAGCTGCACGGCCATTACTATCCTCTCATTCCAGAATATTCCTATCTCCCCACCAAGCAGCAAACATCCAGAGGCCTCCCACTCTCTCTACAGCCTTCGGGGTGGACACTACCCCACCACGAGCCTGGATTAGAGATGTGGGGTGGTCTGTCACAGAGCAGAAAACCTGAACCTTGGTTTTCTGTGAACCCCTCCTGCTCTGTGGGACTTCGGGACACATAACCAAAGTTAGGAAGTCAGGAATCCTCAGTAATTTGTAAAATCACAAGCTGGGCAGGAATTCAGGTTGCCACGGAAACCCATCTCAGGCTCCTCTCAGGGGTGGGTGGCAGTCAGGGAGCCTGCCCAGCCGCTAAGTAAAGACCAAGTGGTAGCCTTGGCCGGCCGGTGGCCATCATCTCCTGCTGTCCTGTCCCCATAGGCCCTCGGTCCGGTGGCCACTCTGGCTCCCTGTGTCCAGGTCATGCTCCCCTGGGTCCTGGCTAGGATCATCCCCTCCCTCCTGCACAAGCTTCCTCCGGAAGTACAGGCTTCACCAGGCTCAGCCCCATCCAGACCCCAGGACCTCCCCTGGACAGCTGGGTCCTGTGTCCACTGTGCACAGGGCCTCAGGCTGTCCCAACCCTGGGCGCCCCAGGTTCCTCCCGCTCAGGCATACACCAGGTTGGGCAGTTAGAGTGGACCTGGCCTTCAGGTCTCAGCCTTCCAGCAGGTGTGATCCCTGGGGAGGTGGGTGAGCCCGGCTCTCTCTCTACTCCTGAGTCCTCACCCGTCAGCCCGTAGAGGGGACCTCTGAGCTCTGGACCCAGGTCCGGGACTTCTCCAAGCCAAGGCATCTCTGAGACTTTCAAAGAAAACACCTCAGGGATGAGTAGGGGCACTTGGACACCCATGGGGAAGGTTGATGGGATCTTACGTGGGAAGGCCCAGTGCTGGGCAAGTCATCCTGGGAGAGGCAGCGACGTCAGTCTTCCCTGCCGTGTCCGGGGTGGGCTCCCCTCAGCTGTGGGTCAGTCCTGGGCCACTGTGCTGCCCCTCACTCACTGCTCGAGAAGCCGCACCATTGTCCCTTTAAGGAGGGTCCCACACCCCCTCTCTGGCTGTCACGAAGCCCCCAGGGGCTGCAGGCAGGGGCAGGTGAGATGTGGTGCAGCTGTCGGGGCGGGGGCGGGGGAGACGGGGAGGTGGGGATGGGACACAGAGGGGGCGCTGCTGCAACGCAAGGCCCTTGGGGGCCGCAGGGGCAAGGATGAAGGCCAAGTGCTGGGCACCTGGAGGCCTTGGGCACAGGTGGCATCATGGGCTACTGCTCTGGCTGCTGCGTGCTCATTGGCATCTTCACTTTTCAGCTGGTGAGTGGCAACTCCTCTGCTGGCCTCCTGGAGCCCCGGTGCCTGACCCTCAGTGGCTGTGGGGTCCCTGGGCGTCCCTCCACTCCCGGGCCCACGCCTGTGCATTCAGTCCAGTGCCAGCCTCCAGAGGGGAAGGCTCAGACCCTGGGCTGCTGCAGCCGAAGTTGGCCATCGCCTGTGGGGCGTGAGGATCTGCGGTGCCTGTCCTGCCCCCTCCGGCTCCCCTTTCCCCCACCGGCCCTGTGATGTTATGCTGGGGGCGCCCATGGGGTCTGGAGCAGTAGGGGCAGGTGCCAGGGAGTGGCTGGAAGCATGGGTGGAGTGGGAGCCTTCGGGTGGCGCCGCCTGGACCCACCTGGGCTGTGCTTGAGCTGGGGGGGTCCCATCGCTGAGAAGCGTGGTCTAAGCGGTGCGTTCGAGGCAAGTGTGGCCCTGGGGATGCGTGTGTCTGGGCATGTCTGTGAGTTGACTGCAGCTGCACTGGGCGCCAACAGAGCTGGCGAGTTTGTTTCTCAGCCCCAGGGTGGGAGATGGGGGAGGCTGTGCCTGTGAGTTTGCGAGTGTGTGTGAGGGTGACAGTGTGTGTGAGAATGAGACTGTGAGTGTGAGAAAATGTGTCAGAGTGTGTGAGACTGAGTGGAGTGTGTGTGTGACAGTGTGTGTGAGTGAGAATGTGAATGTGTGACAGTGAGAATGTGTGAATGTGTCTGTGAGTGTGAGTGTCTGTGAGTGTGTGTGAGAGTGAGTGTGTCAGCGTCACTGAGTTGAGTTAGTGTGTGCGACTGAGTGTGTACGTGTGTCTGTGTGTGTATGATTGTTAGTGTTAGAGTGCAGGTAATTTAGTGTGTGTGACTGAGTGTGAATGTGAGAGTGAGTATGTCTGTGTGTATGTGGGTGAATGAGTGTCAGTGTGTGATTGAGCTGTGAGTGTGTGTGCATCAGTAAGACTGTGATTGTTAGTGTGTGAGAATGTGTGAGGGTGACTGAGAGGGAGTATATGTGTGAGACAGTATGAGTGTGTGAGTGTGAAGTCACTGTGTGTGACTTAGTGTGAGTGAGTGTGTGAGAGTGACTGTGAGTGTGAATGGGAGTGTGTTAGTGACTGGGAGAAAGTAGTTGTGCAAGTCTGAGTATGAGTGTGAATGAGTGTGTGTGTGACTGTGAGCTAGTGTGAGTGTATGTGTGTTTGTGTTTGACGGTTATTGTGAGTAATTGTGTGTGATCGTATGTATGTCAGTGAATGTGTGAGTGAGTGAGCAAGTTAGAGTGTGAATTGAGTGTGAGTGTGCCACTGAGACAGTGAGCGTGAGTGTGTGACTGTGTGTGATATTGAATAAGTGTGAGTGTGAGAGTGTGTGCTACTGTGGGTTGTGAGTGTGTTAGAGTATGGGTGATTGAGTCGTGTGTGTGTGAAAGTGTAAGTGTGTGAGTGTGAGTATGAGTGTGAATCTGAGAGTCTGTGTGCCGTGTGACTGGGTTAGAGTGTGAGTGTGACTGAGTGTGTGAGTGACAGTGACTGAGTGAACCTGTCACTGTTCATGTGAGTGTGTCAGTGTATGAGTTAGTGTGAGTGTGTTAGCCTGCGTGTGATAGTGTGTATGTGTGTGTGAGTGTCTGAGAAAGTTTGTGAGTGTGTCAGTGTGACAGGGTGTTACTGTGTGTCACTGTGAGACAGTGTGAGTGTGAGAAGGAATATGAGTGTGAGTGTGTGAGTGTGCATCAGTGTGATTGTGGGTGGTTGTTAGTGTATGTGTGAGTGACTGGGTGTGAGTGAGTCAGTTATTGTGGATTTAGCATGAGTGTGTGTGTGACTGAGTGGGTGTTAGTGTGAGTGGGTGTGAGTGTGAGTGGGTATGTGTGAGAGAGTGTGAGTGCCTGTGTCAGTGTGAGTAATTGAGTTAGTGTGTTGGAGTATGTGTGAGTGCGTGTCAGTGTGTGAGTGACTGTATAAGTGAATGTGTGTGACTGTTTCTGAGTTTCTCACTGAGTGTCAATGTGTGAGTGAGAGTGAGTGTGAGTGTGTGTGGGACTGCTGTGACTGAGTGGGTGCATGAGTGTGTCAGTATGTGTCTGTGTTAGTGTGAGGTGTGTTAATGTGTGTATGAGTGTGAGTGAATGTGTGTGAGAGTGTGTGAGTATGAGTGTAAGAGTGAGTGTGTTACTGTGAGGGAAAGTATGAGTTTGAGGGCGTGTGTGAAAGTGACTGTGTGGGTTTGAGTGTGACAGAATGTGAGGGTTTGTGAGTGTGAGTGTGATTGTGACTGAGTGAATGTGTGGGAATATGACTGAGGGTGTGAGTGTGTGTGAGGGTGTGTGTGAGACTAAGACTGCGTGAGTGATGACTGTGTGTGTGAGGATGTGTCAGTGTGTAAGGGTGATTGTCAGAGAGGGAGTGTGTATGAGTGTAAGTGTGAGCGATTATGACTGTGCCAGTGTGTGAGTGTGAGGGTGAGGGTGTAATTATTACTGAATGTGTCTGTGAGGGTGTATGAGTGGGAGTGTGAGACTGTGAGGGTGTGAATGTGAATGAGTGTAAGTGATGACAGTGTGTGAATGTGAGATTGAGGGTGTGTGTGAGCGTGTGGGTGTGTGTGAGTGTGTGAATGTGTGAGGGTGTGTGTGATTATGCCTGTGTGTGAGTACTGAGTGTGATTTTGAGTGTGTGAGTGTGAGGGTGTGAGTGATTATGACTGAGTGTGTGTGAATGAGTCTGTGAGTGTGTGTGAAAGTGAGTGTGAGTGTGTGTCAGTGTGAGTGTGAAGGTGTGAATGACAGTGTGTGTGTGTCAATGTGTCAGTGTGAGGGTGAATGTGATTACTGTGTGTGTATGACTTGCGTGTGGGTGATTGTGTTTATTACTGAGTGTGAATGTGTTTGAGTGTGTGTGTGGGTGTGAATTTGAGTGAGTGTTGTGTGAATGAGAGTGACTGAATGTGACGGTGTGAGTGATGATGTAATTATGACTGAGAATGTGAGTCTGAGTGTATGTGGATGTGTCTGTGAGTGTATGAGTGTGAGTTTGAGTGTGAGTGAGTGTGTGAGAGTGTATGGGTATGTTTGAGTGTGTGTGTCACTTTGAGTGTGGGGTATAAGCAATGACTCAGAGTGTCCATGAGGGTGTGTGTGAGTGTGATTATGACAGTGTCTGAGTGTGTAAGGGTGAATTTGAGTGAGTGCGTGTGAGTGTGAATGAGGGTGTGAGTTTGAGTGTATGAGTGTGAACATGTCAGTGTGTGTAAGGGGATGTGTAAGTGCGAGTGTGAGTGATTGACAATGTCTGAGTGTGTATGTGTGTGTTTGAGAGTGTATGTATGTTAATGTGAGTGTGTAAGTGTGAGCGTGAAAGTGAGGGTGTGAGTTTGAGTGAGGGTGTAATTACTGTGTGAGTGTGAGTGAGGGTGTGAGTGATTACTGAGTATGAATGTGTGACTGTGTGTTTGAATGTGTGTGAATGTGAGTGTGAATGTGTGCAAGTGTGAGTGTGAGTAAGGGTGCGAGTATTTGTGAGAGTGTAATTATGACTGTTAGTGAGTGTGAGGGTGTGTATGATTATGACTGTGTAAGTCTACGTGAGAGCATGTGAGTATGAGTTTGTGAGTGTGAGTAAGGGTGCAAGTGTTTGTGAGGGTGCAATTATGACAGTGTGAGGGTGTGTATGATTATGACTGAGTCTGAATGAGTGTGAGTGTATGTGTGAGTTTGAGTGAGTGTGTTGTTAGTGTGTGTGCAACTGAGGGAGTGTGAGTGTGAGGATATAATTATGACTGAGTGTGAGTGTGAGACAGGGTGATGGTGTGAATGTATTATGACTGAATGTGTGAGTCTGAGTGTGTGTCTGTGAGTGAGCGTCAGTGTCTGTGCAAGTTTGAGTGTGAGTGTGTGAATGTCTGTGAGTGAGGGTGTGTGAGTGTGAGGGTGTAATTATGACTGTGAGTGAGGGTGTGTGAGTGTAAGTGATTATGACAGTCTGTGTGTGTGAGTGTAAGTGCATGTGAGTGTGTTAATGTGTAAGTGTGAGTGTGACTAGGAGTGAGTTTGAGTGTGAGGGTGGAATTATGACTGAGTGTGAGGGTATTAGAGTGTAAGGGTGTAATTATGACTGAGTGTGATAGTACAAGAGTGAGTGTAAGTATGACTGAGTGAATGTGTGTGAGTGTGAGTGTCAGGGTTTGTGTCAGTGTATGTCTGAGTGACTGAGTGAATGTGTGTGTGTGAATGAGTATGAGTAATGTGTGTGAAAGTGTGTGTTAATGTGAGTGTGTCAGTGTGTCTGTGTGAGGGTGTATGTGAGGGTATAAGTGTAACTGATTATGACTGTCAGTGTGAGTCTCAGTGTGTGTGTGACTGAAGGAGTGTTTGAGCATGTGTGTGTGAAAGTGAGTGTGAGTGACTGTGAATTGGTGAGTGTGTCAGTGTGATTGTATTAGTGTGTGTGAGTGTGAGGGTGTAATGACAGGGTGAGGAGGTGTGTGTGATTATGACTGTGTGTGAGAGGGAGTGTGAATGTGTGTGAGGCTGTGTCACTGTGATTGTGACTTGTGTGTGTGTGAGAATGTGTGAAAGTGAATGTGAGTGTGACTGTCAGTGTGTGTGAGTGTATGAGTGTGAGAGGTTATGAGTGACTGTGTCAGTGAGTGTGAGGTAAGTGAAGGTGAGGGTGAGGGTGTGAATAATGACTGGGTGTGTGAGGGTGTGTGTAATGACTGAATGAATTTGAGTGTGTGTATGAGTGTAAGGGTGTATGTGTATGACTATCAGGGTGAGTGTGATAACTGTGAGTGTATGTGAGTGAGTGTTTCTCAGTGTTTCAGTGTGTTAGTGAGTGTGTGATTGTCAGTGTATGCATCAGTGTGAGTTGGGGGTGTGTGTGAAAGTATGTGTGTGTGAGAGTGAGTGTGTCAGTATGTCTGAGTGATTTAGTCAGTGTGAGGGTATGAGTGATAGTTTGTGAGTGTTTGTATGACAGTGTGTGTGAGAATGTGTGTGTCAGTGTGTGAGGGTATGAGTGTGAGTGTGAGGGTGTGAGTGAGGGTGTATTTGTGTCATGACTGTGTGTGTGAATGTGATTCTGTGTGTGTGACTGTGAGTGATGACTGTGGGAGTGTGCGTGAGAGAGTGAATGTGAATGTGTGTGACTGTCAGTGTGTGTGAGGGTATGAGTGTGTGTGTGAGGGTAAGTGTGTGATTATGACTGTGTGAAATTATGACTGGGTTTGTGCATTTGTCAGTGTGACAGTGTGTCAGTGTCAGTATGAGTGAATGTGTGTGAATGTATGTGAGTGAATGTGTGATGTGTGGGTGTGTCAGTGTATGTTTGTGTGAGTGTGTATGTGAGTGGAGTGTATGTGTATGAGATTGTCAGTGTCAGTGTGATTTAGTGTTTGTGTGTTGAATGTGTGTCAGTATGTCAGTGTGAGTTAGTGTGTGTATGATTGTGTGTGTGAGAACGAGTGTGTGAAGGTGTGTGTAAGTGTGAAGGTGAGTGTGTTTGTGAGTGGAGTGTGAAGGTGTGTGTAAGTGTGAAGGTGAGTGTGTTTGTGAGTGGAGTGTGAGCGTGTGAGTGTGCAAGTGTGTTTGTGTCAGTGTGATTGAGTTAGTGTGTGTGTGTCACTGTGTGCATCAGTGAGTGTGAGTGATTGAGTTGCCCTTCAGCCTGGCTCTCAGCAGTGGGAGGTGGGAAGGGGCTGGAGCCTGAGGCCAGGGCGCAGCCTGCGTCTTCTGTGTCAGGACTGGCCAGGGATCCCTCCACCAAGTTTCCATTCTGCTCTGGAGTCCGAAGCTCCAGGGACGCCTGGGACATGGATTCTTTCCCAGAGCCCGCTGCCCTCAGAGGAGGGAGCCAAACAAAGGTCGGGGAGGCTGCTTTGCTTCCACACTAATGGGCCCTGGGTCTCCGTCTTAAAAAGGAAACGGTGCTTTGTGGGCCGCGGAGCGCAGCTGGACCGCGTTCCCTGTCCTCTTCCTAAAGCTGGGAGGGCTGGGCAGGGAGTTTTGAGGAGCAAAACCCTCAGAGCCTGTGGCTGGGCAGCATGGGTGTCCTGTCCTCGGCTTCGGGGCACAGGCGAGCTGGGGGCGGCCGAGGCACCATGACCTTCCACCGGGAAGGAAGGAGCTGCCGGAGCTTCCTGGGAGCCTGGCTGGGGCTGGGGAGATAACCTGAGGCTCTGCCACAGGCTGGGGGGCCCAGGGACAATCCCAGGCCTTGCAGCAGTTGGTGTCTTTCAGTGAGTGGCTCCTCAGTGGCAAGGGTCTCTTAGGAGACTGGGTGCAGGAATGGGGAGGGCAAGGGTGGTCGACTTGAATGCCTGTCGGATGGCCTCATGAAGGATAGGCACAAGCTTGGCCGATACCCGGGTTTGGAGCCTGGCCAGTGGCAGCTGGTGGTGTGTGGGCGCCGGGAAGCGAGGCTGCTTTGGGGGCACTGGTGATTGCTGTGAGAATGTGCTGGGGTGGACAGTGCTGGGGTTTGGGCAGGAGAAATGGGTGTTCCAGTCTCAGGTGCAGGGTGAGGCACGTGACCACGCTGGAGGGATGTGACCTCGGGGTGCAGAGGGGTGAGTGGGGGTTGTGTTCTTGCTTCACTTCTGCAGTGGACAGTAGACAGGCGGGCACCCATGCAGGCCCTTGGAAATTTGGTTGCATCCAAGAGGAAAAGAGTCATCCTGGCTTGTGGCCACAGGCCCAAGAGGCCCATCTGGAAGCTCCACGGGAGCGGGGCCTGGGCTACTTTCAGGAGGGGCCAGCCTGGGGTCTCAGGGTGATGTCCCACACCCCATCCCCCTGGTGTGGCGGAAGGATGGTGCAGGAGCTGGACCTGCCTGGCTGGCGAGTGTGGGCAGCAGCTCCCTTGCCCAGTCTGCTCCTCAGGCTGTGAGGCTGGCAGTACCAGCAGCGCTGAGCGCCCCCATCAAGCACCAGGCTTCAGCGACCCTGCGTTCCAGGCCCAGAGCTGGCCCAGGCAGGGGCCCTAGCTTGAGGTGGGTCTGGTCATGGAGAATTCCGGAGATCACAGAAAGAACAACTTCCCTTCGAGGGTCATGAGGCCCCCCGAGAGACCGCAGGACTCTGAGTGTGGGCCGGCAAGGAAGCTCCAAGGCCCTCCGAGCTGATGCGGCCTCTGCCTTTCTGCCCCCGCCCTGCCTGTCCCTGCCCCCGCCTCCCTCTGTCCACACCCCCACGCACACCCCCAAGTGTGCACACGCCATGCTGTGTCTTTGTGTGCAGACATAGGGCACGTGTCACCCGAGCCATCTGCGTCCCAGGCAGGCCTTCTGGTCACCTGGAGTCACTGTCCTCACGTGACGGCGCCTGGCCTGTCAGAACTGGACTTTTCCAGTCTTCCCCGCAGGGCAGGTTCCCAGGACGCAGAGCCCAGAGGGTGTGTGGACAGGCACTGCGGCCTCCTCAGAGGGTCCCGTGGGTGTGGGTGAGGCCAGCCCCGAGGAGGTCTGCACCTGGGGCTCTGCACACATGTGCTGCCATGGCCAGGGCAGCTGGCGGTGGCTGGCACTTGGTTCTGCAGGGCACGGGTAAGAGGCTGTGCTGTATCCAGCCGTGGGGGCGCTGGTGGCTTACAGACCAGGAGCCCGAGGTGCGGGGTGAGTGCAGCCCGGCGCTTGTGCACAGTGTGGGTTCCGGGCACCTGAAGCTGCCTCAGCTGCCTTCTGGACAGCTGTGTCCTGCCTCGGGGCCAGGTCTGGCCTGGTCTGTGACCCCCTCCCACCCCCCGAAGCCTGAGTCAGTGATCGAGTCTCCAACTCTCCCCACCCAAAAACAATGGAGCCTGGTCCCTGCCTGGGAGGAGCAGTCGGAGGGACAGGGAGGACAGGCAAGTCCACTGCACCCTGCCTCCTCGCTGACATCTAGCAGTGGGAGAGTGGAGTCAGGGAGGAACCCCCCCGCACTGGACCGTGTCAGGTCTTTGGCCACAGGGAGTCCCTGACCAGCGCTGACAGCAAATGCCCCTTTGGTTGGGGATCCGCTGTCACCTGGGGAGGCGGGTAGGGACCCTCAGTGCAATGGGAAGGCCTGCCTTGTCCAGGCCAGGGCCCAGCCTCTCCAGGGGTTGGTGGGATGCTGGACAGATGACCCAAGCTTGCTTCCCAGGTGCAGGGAGTCATGGCAGCACAGGAGAGTGGTTTCCGCCAGGCTGGGGCGGCCTGGAGACCCTGGCTGGCTGGGAGCCTTGGCTTGGCCCTGGGACTGTGGGGCCTTATCTGTTGTGAAATCAGGAAGATCCTGAGTCTTGTCGGCGGAGCAGGAGGCACGAGAGCCGAGTGGGTCCGAAAAGCACCGTGTTCTTGCCCCACAGGGACACGTTTTCTGTGCGCCTGCCACTCACGTGCTGGGGCCTTGGTGGCCGGCACCCTTGTGAACCTGTGTCCGTCCCTCCCACCATCTGACCCCTAAGTGGTGCTTTCTGGGCCGTCTGTGTGTCTGTCTCCTGGTCCTACCATTCGTGATTTAGAACAGCCCCCAAGTTCCCATTCTCCGGATGAGGAAACCCGGGACAGAGGGGATGGCACCTACTCCAGAGAGGAACACTTGCTCGGGGATGGGAGGGGCCTGTCAGGGTTGTTGGAGTTTTTCTGGACATGCTCAGCACCTGCTTGGTGGTGGTGGTGGAGCAGGACTTAGGGCCTGGTGTTCCTCGTCAGACAAAGGTGTGGTGGGTGGGCATGGGGAGGGAGTGCCGGCTAGGTGCCTGGCTGGAGGGCTGGGGCCCCCCTTAGGTCCGCCCTTCATGGCGCTGCCCTGCTCCTAGGTCACTGCCCTGGAGAGGCAGGTGTTTGACTTCCTGGGATACCAGTGGGCACCCGTCCTGGCCAACCTCACCATCGTCGTTGTCCTCCTGGGACTCTTCGGCACCATCCGGTACCGGCCACACTATGCTGTGGTGGGTCCTGGGCCCGGCCCCTTTATGAGCAGATGGGTTGGAGTGACCAGGATGGCGGCTCCTGCGGCACCCTGCACTGTCCTGCCATGTTTTCCTGGAAACCACCGAACACCCCACAAATGCCAACCCCGACCCCTGGGTTCAGACCTCTTCGCTTCCTGGACAACTAGGATTCTGGTTCTGACAGAAGGGCTTTTCTGAGGCTTCGAGGAGCAGCTGCATATACTGGGGAGCCCCAAGCCCTGAATGGCTTCACTAAATCATCCCCTCGGTAGCCAGGGATGTGGGTGCTGCCATGATCTCCGCTTTACAGGCGGGAAAACAGGCACAGAGTCGCAGCCCCGAGCCCAGGGTGGGACCTGGACCCCAGCAGACCCTACCCATGCTGACCTTGCTGTGGCCTCTGGACAAGCTGAAAGAAGGTTGAGAAAAGTGTCTCTGCTCAGTCAGTGTTTTCCTTCCCTGCAGAACCAGATGACTGGTCTGGACCAGTGGTTTGCAGCCACATTTTCCTGCAGAGAGCAGGTGGTAAATACTGTAGGCGCCGTGGCCCTGCAGTCCCAGAGCAAAAGCAGCCGGCCGTGTGCACACAGATGGGTGCGGCTGTGTCTGCAAAACTTTATTTACAAAAGCCACCATCGGCTCTTTGGGGCACTCTCCTGAGATGGTTTTTGGGGTGCTCTGCAGCAGAGGTCTACCCTGTTCCTGTGCAGTGTCTGCCCGGTGAGGCGAGGACAGGATGAGCAGCTCAGCCGGGAGGCTGTGTCCCTACGCCGACCTGTGCCGAGGCTCCCTCCAGCTGGCTGTCCCGTCACCTCATTTCGGGGGAGCCCACATGGGAAAGCTGTGACACCTGCCCTGGGTGGGCTCGGGCAACCCCTTTCTCCACACTGTGCATCTGGGGAGCAGGGGCCACCCTTCCTGTGCAATCATAGACCTTCCCCCTCTCCCAGCACACAGTGTGGCAGCCCCACCCTCCCCTCGCCCCAGCATGCAGTGTGGCAGCCCTGCCCTGCCCTCCCCAGCACACAGTGTGGCAGCCTCGCCCTCCTCCCTCCCCAGCACACAGTGTGGCAGCCCCGCCCTCCCCCCTCCCCAGCACACAGTTTGGCAGCCCCATCCTCCCCTCTCCCCAGCACACAGTGTGGCAGCCTAGTCCTCCCCCCTCCCCAGCACACAATGTGGCAGCTGTCTGGGTCACCTGGAACATCTTCATCGACTGCTTCTACCTGGAAGTTGGGGGCCTCTCACAGGTGAGTGCAGGTGGGAAGGCAGCGCAGGGTCCTTCCTGGGGTCCTGGACGGGTTCCACCTAACCCCCCCGTGTCTGTTGTGGGAGCCAGGGGCTCAGTCTGTGCGTGGCTTTGTCCCCAGTATCCAGAACAGCCCTGGTGGGTAGTTGCTGGCTCGGTAAAGTCGGGAAGAAACCAGTGGTTTGATTGGTGAATGAGGGTGTCTGTGGGTGTTGGCAGGTGAGGGGGCTCCAGCTGGGGGAAGGGGCCTCAGAGCAGAGACTAGCCCTGGCAGAGATGTGTGGGCGAACAGACACCACCCTCCTGAGGCCACGTGGGGTCCTTGGTCCCCACCAGCCAGAGCGACCCTCCAGGCTGGTAAAGCCTCATGCCTCCTGCACTGCAGGGAACTGAGGAAACGGGGGACAGGGGGGCGGGTCGTCACTGAGCCCATCCTGACCGAGGCTGTTTCAGGCACCTTGCTTGCAGCTCAGAGACTGGTCCTAAAGCCAGGGAGGGGTGGAGTTTGGTCTACCCTGGGGCTCTCTGCTCTGGCCGGTGTGGCACAGGTGGGCACTAGGGCAAGTGCCCAGCTGGGCAGATGGGCCCCTGCTTCCTAGAGCCACACCTGGGGCTGCAACCCAGGAGACTGTCCTGAGTCAGACACAGGTCAAATGGCAGTTTTAGCCAGAGACACTAGGAAGGGGCCAAGTGCACCTGAGAGCAGTCCTGGGGTCTGGGCAGGGAGGCCTTCCTGGAGGAGGAGGTATGCAGGTCGAGAGCAGGCACAGGAGTGGCTGGGAGGGCCTTGGTATTCCTTCCTCACCAAGGCTAGAGCCTGGGGGGCAGCGTGCGGGAAGGCGGAGGACAGGACCTCCCCTGGCCTCTGTGGTGGTGTCCCTGCAGGCTGCAGTGGGTGAGGCCGGCCACCTCCAGGTGCTCACCGGCCCTGCTCCTCACCCCAGGACAGCAAGCTACTGACCTTCAGCCTCTCCCAGCACCGCTCCTGGTGGCATGAGCACTGGCTGGGCTGTCTGCATGAGGAGGGGCTGGCTGCTGGCCTCGGGGTCCCCCATGGCCAGGCCCTGGTGTCGGGTGCCGACTGTGCCCTGGAGCCTGGCTATGTGGAAGTCCTGCACAGTGGCCTGCAGACCCTGATCGCGGTGAGCGTGAGGGAGGGGCCCAGGGTGGGGATGGGTTGATGGTAGAGGGGACACGGAGCTGGGGCTCATCTCCCTGGGGTGGGCCAGCTGACCAGGCCTCAGGCCTGTCTCTGCCAGGGCAGGATCCCCTTCCTCATCCCCCATCCTTGTGGGAGAGGTTAAGGCGTTACGGGGGGGCTCCCACGTGGGCTTGCACCGCTGGCACCTCAGTGCCTCCCTCTGCAAACCACCTCCCGCAAGAGGGCCGGCCCACGCCCTTTCTCAGCTTGAGCAACGTGTTTGCTTTGGGGAGTGGGAAGGACTCAGATCAGGCCAAGACCCTGCCCTGAGGAGGAGGGACACACATCTTCCTGACAAACCCATCCATGCGTGTCCTTTCTGTTCCCTCGGCTGCCCCACGCCCGTGCCAGTCACGGGAAGTGGACAGAGCCTGAGGCTGGGCCAGCAAGAAGCCCCTCAAACTTGCCCGGAACCCTGGCATGTGCCCTTGGCAAGGTTGGCACCACACGACCCACATCCGACTCAGCAGGGATTTTCCCACCCCAGCTGGAGCTGAGGAGCGGCTGTTGCCCGTGAGAGAACGGGGTTCTGCCGTCCTCCCTGGCCCTGCTGGGGTTGGTGGAGAACAGCGGCCATGAGGCTGCTCCTGGTCTGGCCACACAGCCACGTCCCCGCTGTAAAATGCTCCCGCTCTGTAAAATGCAGATGGTGCCTTCCTCGAGGAGTTCAGAAGGAGGAGGCAAAAGCTGAAGCGAGTATGTAGAAGGTGCTCGGTCTGCCTTTGGCCTTGAGCTCCTGGGGCAGGCCCAAGGTGACTGCAGCGTGGCTGGTGCCGTCACTGGAGGAACTCCAGGCCCATCTCGAGGCTCCCCGACTTTCCCTGTGCACACCCAGGTGGACATGGGGCTTCTAGGAGCGAGGCTCTGCAGCCAGCAGCTGGCAGTGGAAGCTGAATTCCAAATCTAAGGAGCCCGTGGCATGAGAACACGCGACAGTTCTGGTGACCCCGTGAGAGCACATGATGGTGCGGGTGACCCCGTGAGGACACGTGACAGTGTGGGTGACCCTGTGTGGACACAAGATGGTCTGGGTGACCCCGTGTGGACACGTGACAGTGCGGGTGACCCCAGGAGGACACTTGATGGTGTGGGTGACCCCATGAGGACACACAATGGTGCAGTGCCCCGTGAGGACACACGATGATGCGGATGGCCTGGTGAGCTCCCAGGGCTCCTTCCTGGGCTCTGCTCTTGGTCCCACAGGAAATCAGGCCGGGGGGTGGTGCCCATAGCAAAGGCACAGATGCACCCTGCTAGCTAGAGTTGGGGCCTGTCTCCCACCACAGCCACTGAGTCAGGCGCAGAGGGGGCCCCAATTGCACCCAAAATGTGTGGAACCTGGGCGCCTGCCTCTGGACGAGAAAGCCGATTTCCCAAGGATGCACATCAAAGCTTCTGAGATTAGGGTTTATGAGAAGGAACAGAAAGGAAGCTAGAGGAGCATAAGTGAAGATTCTCTCGGAGGGGCCTGGCGTGCTCTGTGGGAGCAGAGGCTGGAGGAGTGAGTGCTCTGCATGGCTGGGGAGACGGGGCCTCCTGTTGGCTTTCATCCTGACTCCCAGGGTTTCTAAATTCCAGCCAGCTAGTCCTTGCTAGGAGCCCAGCCTCACCTGCTTGCTTTGGAGGCCCTGGGAGAGCCTAGCGGCTTGGTTGGCCCCTGTCCAGCTGTGCTGGGGAGGGAAATGGTGGCAGCGAGAGCGCTCTGCGGGTGGGGCATGGGGCCTGCAGATCGCAAGCTTCCATGCAGCAGGGAGGGTGGAGAGCTTCAGGGTGGGCTTGGGGCCAGGATGATGTCTGTGGTTGCCACCTGGTCAGTATGTTCTCGGAGGAAGAGGACAGCTGCGAGTGTGGACGTCTGCAGGCAGCGGGGTGGGTACGGGCTCAGCGGCAGCGGGGGCAGCTCTGAGCCTGTCCTGTCTAGGGCAGGGAGAGAGAACTTCCCTCTTGGGTGAAACCCCATGTCCAGCAGGGCCTTGCTTATGGCTGCAGGCCTGAGTGGGAGGGGACTTACTGCACCCCAGGGAAGAGGTAAGCAGAGGTCCTGGACTGCAAGCTCCAGGGGTTGGCTGCCTCCAAGTCCAAGGGCGGCTCCTGTGCTTCGGGCCGGGCCTGCCCTCACGATCCCCACAGTAGCCACAGGTAGAAGGCCTGAGCTCAGACTTGCCAAGGTCCAGGACGCCGCAGCCTCCAGGCAGCTCAGAACCGGGCCCCGCTGGCTGGGACATTCGCACCAGGCCCTTGGCTGCAGCCTGGACCCCCCAGGCAAGGTTTCCATCTTCCCTCTGCTCTCGAGCCCCCGTCAACTTGCCTTTGATCTGCAGCACGAAATGGGCCACACTCAGGCATGCTTGCTTCTCCCCTCATCCTGACGCATCTCACAGGAAGACCCCGTGGAGGAGGATAGAGCCGGGTGGGGAAGGGCAGATGCCAAGGAGGGTCTGGGTGTGCCCAGGGGGCCCACGGTCCCTGTGGACTGAACTGCCCCTGTGGTCAGAATCCAGTTCAGAGTCATCTGTCCCCAGGACTCTGGGGCCATGGGGTCAGCAGTCCACGTGTCAGAGGGCACCCTACCCTCAGAGCAGGCCTGACTCCAGAGGCTGGGGACGTCCTCGGAACCACGGCCCCAGCACCCAGCATCCCTCAGCCACTGAGCTGCGGACCCTAAACCATCACTCAGAGCTCAGCCAGCTTCCTGGGAGGAAGCAGACGGCTTCTGCATGCTGGTTCCATTAAAACATTTTAAGATGGGAACCCCATTTGAACCTGGGGTTCAGAATGCATTGACTTTGCCCAGTGAGCCCCTGCCGCATGCTGGCTGTGTAGACACAGCATCAAGGGAGTGACGATGTGTGAGCATGACGGAGGGTGGCGGGGACAGCGGGCGGAACACGGTGCAGGCCAGCACAGGCCGGAGGACCCCGGCCGTCCTACCCCCGCCGTCCCCAGGCCATGTCCCCTCTGGGATTGCGTCTGGGCTTCGGGCGCCATCTGTGCCCCGGGGACCCCATGGTCTTCACTGTCTGATTGGGCTCGTTCTCCACTCTGCCATCTTTTCCATTGTGTGGGGTTTGTTTTATTTGGGTCTTGATTTCTTTCAGTTGGTTTCATTGGTGGATTTGATCCATTTTCTCTCTGCCATGTCAATGAAAAGCCATCCAGCCTCTTGTTCAAGCAGGCGTACTTGTGAGTATGGCCGGCAGAACTTGCTCTGTGGCCAGCCTGGCCAATCTGGCGCTCACAGCGAGAGGCTGCCTTCCTTGGGGGCCTCACCAGGCACCTGCCTGCCTGTACTGCCATCCATCCATCCATGCATCCATCCATCTGTCCGTCCATCCATGTATCCATCCATCCATGTATCCATCCATCCATCCATCTGTCCGTCCGTCCATCCATCCATCCATCCATCTGTCCATCCATCTGTCCATCCA
>PVKP010036258.1:0-22606 GCA_004027715.1 Plecturocebus donacophilus | reverse complement strand
CACAAGAACACAAAATCAAACACCGCATGTTCTCACTCATAGGTGGGTGTTGAACAATGAGAACACATGGACACAGGGAGGGGAGCACTATACGCTGGGGTATGTTGGGGGAAAATAGGAGAGGGACAGTAGCGGGGGAGGGACAGTGGGGGGTGGGGAGTTGTGGGGAGATAGCATGGGGAGAAATGCCAGATATAGGTGAAGGGGAGGAAGGCAACAAATTACACTGCCACGTGTGTACCTATGCAACAGTATTGTATGTTCTTCACATGTACCCCCAAAACCTAAAATGCAATAAAAAATAAAATTAAAAAAAAAAAAAAAGAAGTGACCCAAATGCTGATGGTCTGTACCCCTGATACACTGCCTTCTCTCTCCTAGCCTACACCTGTGACCTCATGGAGAGTACCTTATGATAAGTTGCGAGAGGAAGAGAAGACGATGGCCTGGTTTACAGATGATTCTGCGTGACATACAGGTGCAATCCAAAAGTGGACCGCTGCAGGGCTATCCCCTCCTTTCTGGGACATCCCTGAAGGACAGTGGTAAAGGAAAATCTTCCCAGTGGGCAGATCTTTGATTTCTGGTAAGTGCACCAGCTTTTGTACTTTGTTGGAAGGAAAAATGGCCAGGCATGTTGTTATATTCTCATTTATAGACTGTAGCCATTGGTTTGGCTGGATAGTCAGGGATTTGGAAGGAACATAATTCAAAAATTGGTGACAAAGAAATATGTGAAAGATGTATGTGGGTATACCTCTGAATAGGCAAAGGATGTGAAGATATTTCTGTCCTATATGAATGCTCCCCAAAGGGTGGCTTCAAAAGAGGAGAACTTTAATAATCCAGTAGATAGAATGACCTATTTTATCAATACTGGTCAACCAGGTTCCCCATCTACCCCCATTATTGCCCAGTGAGCTCATAAACAAAGTGGCCATGGTGGCAGAGACTGAAGTTTTTAATGAGCTCAGCAATATGGACTTCTACCACAAAGGGTGGCCTGGCTGTAGCAACTGCTGAGCACCAACCTGCCAGCAGCTGAGATCAACATTAAGCCCCCAATAAGAAACCATTCCCCAGAGTGATAACCTGGCTACCTGGTTGCAGCTTGATTACACTGGACCACTTTCATCATAGAAAGGGTAGTGTTTTTTCTTTATTGAATAGACACTCTGAATATGCCTTCCATGCATGCAATGCTTCTACCAAAACTACCATTCATGAACTTACAAAATACCATTCATGAAGTTACAGAACTACCATTCATGAACTTAAAAATACCTGGTTCACCATCATGGTATTCTACAGAGCAGCATCACTTCTGACTTGGAAACTCACTTCACAGGCAAAGAAGCATGGCAAGGGGCTTGTGCTCATGGAATTCCTTGATCTTAGCAAGTTTTCCATTATCCTGAAGTAGCTGGTTTAATAAGACAGTGGGATGGCTTTTTGAAGACAGTTACAGTGCCAGCTTGGTGATAATACTTTGCTGGGCTGGGGCAATGTTGTTCAGAGGCTGTAAAAGCTCTCAATCAGTGTCTAATAGATGGTACTGTTTCTCCTCTAGCCGGGATTCATGGGTCCAGGAATCATGGGGTGGAAATGTGAGTGGCAACATTGACCATGACCCCTAGTGACCCTTTAGCAAAATTTTTGACTCCTGTTTCAAAAACTGCTCTGCTGGACTAGAAGTCTTAATTGTAGAGGAAGTAATACATCCACCAGAAGACACAATGATTCCATTAAGCTTGCCACCTGATACTTTGGGCTCCTGATACCTCTGGGTCCACAGGATATTGAGGGGAGTTATAGTATTGGCTAGGGTAATTGATCTGGAATATCAAGAGAATTGGACTACCACTCCATTATGGAGGTAAGGAAGAGTATGTCTGCAGTACAGGAGATCCCTTTGGGTTTCTCTTAGTATTACCATTCCCTGTGACTACGCTCAATGGAACCACAATAACCCAATCCAAATAGGTCTGTGAAGGACTTACATCCTTCAGGAATGAAGGTTTGGTTAACTATCCCATATTAAAAGCACCAGTTGAGGTGCTTGCTGAAGGCAAAAGGAATATAGAATCAGTAGAAGTTTGTTATAAATACCAGTGGTGACCACATGAGCAGTTAAAACAACTGTAATTGCCGCATTTCCTCCTTATTCTGTTAAAATATGTTTGTACGTATATATACATATATCAAACAAATATCTTTGATTTTGTTTGTCTCTTGTTCTTTTATCATGTAACATAAGATGTATTGAGTTTATATCAGTATTTAAGTATTATTAATTTTACATCACAGCACTTAAGTTATGGGATCTTAGGAGAAGAGTAAACATCACTCAGGGACTTTACCGTCTCTTTTGGGGACGGGATTAGTGCGTTTTTGTTAGTATACAGGTTAGGTGTATCTTGGTAGGTAAAACTATGACCTTGGTATTGTCTTTAGACTCATTATGGTTTAAGAAAATGCAAATAGGTGGCAAGTTGACTGGGTTTGGCATTGTGGTGGTTAATTTTAGGAGTCACTTTGACTGGATTAAGAGATACCCAGATATCTGGTAAAGCATTATTACTGGGTGTGTCTGTGAGTTTGTTTCTGGAAGAGACTGGCATTTGAATCAATGGACTGAGTAAGGAAAAGCCACCTCACTCAATGTGGGTAGGGACCATCTAATCAGCTAGGGTTCCACATAGAACAAAAAGGGAGTGGAAAGGTGAGTTTGCACTCTCTTTCTCTTCTGGAATGGAGACACCCTTGTTCTGCCATCCTGGGACGTCAGAACTCCAGGTCCTTTGGTGTTTGTACTCTGGGACTTGTACCAGTGGCTCCCAGGTTCTTGGGCCTTGAGCCTCAGACTGAGGGTTACACCATGGGCTTCCCTTGTTCTTATGCTTTTGGATTTGATGGGGCCATGTTACTGGCTTCCCTGGTCCTCTAGCTTGCATATGGTCTATCATGGGACTTCTCAGCCACCATAATTTTCAGAGCCAATCAGTTCTGTCTTTCTGGAGAACCCTAATATACTAATATAAAATTAAAGTTTGTGAGGAAAATTGAAAGGCTTTTTGTCCTAACATTAGTCATGTTTTATGTATTTTTTGTGACTTTTACAGAAAAAGCTTTTAAACTTTGCTAATAAATCATAATGCTTTACATTTATGTAACACTTGACAGTTTATCTGCAGCCTTGTGATTGAAAACAGTTGTTAACATTACAATGCAGCTGCTGATTTAAATGGTTATCTGAAGTTTTCTTGGCTAATAAGTGGTATAGACTGAAATCAAATTCTCTCATCTGAAATAATTTCCATTAAAAAAAATTTTTTTTGAGGTGGAGTCTCACTCTGTCACCCAGGCTGGAGTGCAGTGGTGCAATCTCAGCTCATTGCAATCTCTGTCTCCCGGGTTCAATCAATTCTCCTGCCTCAGCCTCCCAAGTAGTTGGGATTACAGGTGTCCACCACTACATCTGGCTAATTTTTGTATTTTTAGTACAGACAGGATTTTACCATTTTGGCCAGGTTGGTCTCGAACTCCTGACCTCAGGTATCTGCCCCCTACCCCCATCGGCCTCGTAAAGTGTTGGGATTACAGGAGTGAGCCACTGTGCCTGGCCTGAGATCATTTCTTTTATTGAGAGTAAACACAACAAACATCAATACTGTATTTAAAAAATATAACCCCAAATGATTTCTGGGTGAATTATATTCATTATGTTTTTGATAAATATATATATATTATATATTATATATATTATATATATTATTGTTTATATATATAATATATATATTATTATATATATAATATATATAAATGTAACTGTTTATATATGTATGTGCATATATATGTGTTATGTATGTGTATGTGTGTATATATATGTATGTACATATATGTGTGTATATATGTATATATGCACACACATACATATATGTCACCTTATTATGTGCCATGCACTTTTTGGAGTGTCATGCATAAATGGATGACAAAACATAGTTTCTGCTCTCATTCAGTTTATAATGTAGTGAGAAAGATAACTGTTAGTTAAAAAAATCACATATACACGTGTAATGTAAAAACTGAGAGTACATATGATAAGAGGATTTTACATTGTTAGCAAGATTAGAAAAGATTCCCCAAGGAAATGGTGATAAGGTGAGATCAGAAGGGTTTCTGTTAGCCAAGTAAAGGAGAATTAAGTTGGAAGAGGAGCCTTTAAAACACAGAAACTCGCATATGGCAAGTCCCTGTGCCAGAGGAAAGTCTTTCAGATTAACAGACTGAAATCAGACTAGGGTTGCTGGAGCTCAGAAGAGAAGGGAGAGTGTGGAGGGGAAGCTGCAAGGCAAGTGGGGACCAGATGACACAGGACTCAGAGGCACTTAAAGATTTTGGTCTTTACCTTAGAATTATAGGAAAACAACTAAGAGGATTAAGAGGGGTGTGTGTGTGTGTGCGTGCGCGCGCACGTGCGTGTGTGTGTGTGTGTGTGTGTGTGTGTGTGTGTGTGTTGATGGCATTGTGTTTACTTAACAAACTTCTCTCTGCCTGAGGTAGGAAGAATGGATCAGAAGAAGCCCAGAGGGGATATAGGTAAACCAGTTGGAGAGGCAATGGTGGGTGGACTAGGTTGGTGGCAGCAGGGAGAGAGAGAAGGAATATATTTGTGAGGTATTAAGGAGGTCAAAGTAATAAGACCTGATGATTAATTATATAGAGAGGCTGAGGGAGAGGAACTTTTAAGGATGAACTCTACATTTCTAGTTTGAATAGCTGGGTGTATGGTAGATTCACTTACTGATTTAAGGAACACCAGAAGAAACCCAGATTTAAGGGTATTAAGATTATACATTTAGCAGAATATACTCAAATTTGGGTATCTTTCAGACACCATAAAGGAAATGTGAAGTAGCATTTGGCTGCATATGCTCAAGGAATCATCTGGACTAGACAGAGATAAAACATGGTGAGGCATCTACCCATGGATGGTTATTGACATCATGCGTGTAGTTTTCTGATCATCATGGCTGAAGATAGTCTTTCTTGTGCTTTCCTGGGCATTTATTTCTTGAACTCTTTTGACCACTATATCTAGAAGATTTAGGAGCAAACATCAACATTAGCCAGATCTCTGCAGACACCAGTAGAGGGTGCCTAAGAGCTTGCCTGTACCAATTGTACTTGCATTCTAGAACTGTGAGGTAAGAAAAACAGGTAGACCAGATGGCCTAGTCCTACTAAGGCAAGGCTGTGTGGTTAATTTCTTCTCCTCTATTCAGATACTATCCTGTGAATAAGAAGAGAGGTAGAGAACTTTGAAAATGGGGAAAAGGGGCAGAACTTCCCTGAGAGGGAGTTTGAACTTTGAATTGACAATTCAAAATAATCTGTTACATTGAAAGAGGCTTTTATATATTTATTTATTAGACAGCAACTTATATTGACGTGACAGTGTGCAGCAGTAGCAGAGGTACTGCTCCTTTTTGAGTAGGGTGCCATACAGGCAGTGTGTCCAGAGTGGCAGCTCAGAAGCAGTTCTGCTGACAGATTTATACCCACTTTTAATTATATTTTAATTAAGGGACAATTCATGCAAAAATTTCTAGGATAAAGGTGGAAACTTCCAGATTGTGGGATAGTTGCCATGGAAAGGGATGGTAACTTCCTGTTGTTATGGCAATGGTGAACCTACACAGCACACTGGTGGGCGTATCCAGTGGAAAACTGCTTCTACCCAGGTCCTGCATTAACTAGTCCTCAATCTGGTCCAGTGTTCAAATTCCCACCTCTGGAGTCAAGTTCCACCTCCTACCTCACTGTCTTCACTGACTGACACACTGAGCCATTTCTAGCCCACTAGGCCAGGAATCTTTACATCTGTTTGGCAAAATGCTACAGTCCTCTCATGTCCCTTAAATCTTTCTTCTCCATGGATAGACTCCTCTTATTCATGGGATGTCATAATCATCTCTTTGTTTGAAGGAAGCTTTAAAAATCTGGGACTAATAGGTCTCACTCTTAGGTGGGTGTCGAACAGTGAGAACACATGGACACAGGGAGGGGAGCATCACACACTGGGGTCTGTCAGGGGGAAATAGGGGAGGGACAGCAGAGGGTGGGGAGTTGGGGAGAGAGAGCATGGGGAGAAATGCCAGATATAGGTGAAGGGGAGGAAGGCAGCAAATCACACTGCCACATGTGTACTTATGCAACAGTCTTGCATGTTCTTCACATGTATCCCAAAACCTAAAATGCAATTAAAAAAAATCTGGGACTGATTTACCTTAAATTGTCAAATTTAAGTATTTTTTCCACCATTTATAGAAATGGGAGACTCATAAACATGAAATCAGGCCTGGGAAAAGTAGATCTGATTTGTTTGTTTGTTGTTATTGCAAATCTCAGTTGTATTGTGGCATTGTGCAAATCAAGCCCTGCGACTCCATAATTTAAAAATCTAGGTTTTTCTAATCCTTTAGCTTATTATAAACCTTACTGTGTCTTACAGGGTTCATAGAGGTAATTAGTGGCAGAACTGAAGAAACAAGTTCTTGCTACCATATTTCAAGAACTATCATGAGATAATACTTGTACTCTTTCTAAATTTGTTTTCCTGGGTATTTTATATTCATTTTATGTTAATCATGTGATTCAGAATATTTGGTTTGATATACAAATTATTAACTTTTATGTACTTTTGTATACAAGCAACTAGTAATTGTGCATATATAAATTAAGTATAGTCATACTGCATAATGACATTTTGGTCAATGACAAACTGTACTTATTATGATCATCCTATAAGATTATAATGGAGCTGAAAAATTCCTATTGATTAGTATTTACTATGCTATATTTATTATTATTTTAGAGTATACTCCTTGTACTTTTAAAAAACATTAACTGTAAAATAGCTTCAGGTAGTTCCTTCAGGAGGTATTTCCAGAACAAGGCATTGCTATCATGATTGTGCCACTGCGCTCTAGCCTGAGTGTCACAGCAAAACCCTGTCTCAAAAAAATAAAAATAAAAAAATAAAAAATTAGAAGGCTTTTCAGCATGATATCACACTGGAGATGACAGCTTCATTTCTATTACTGCCCCTGAAGCCCTTCCAGTGGGACAAGATGTGAAAGTAGAAGACAGTGATTCTGACAATGTTGACTCTATTTAGGACTTACCACAAATGGAGCTTGCAGGACTGGAAATTGCTCTGGGTGAGTGAATGAGTGAGTGGTAAGTGAATGTGAGGGCCTAGGACATTACTGTACACTATTGTAGACTTCATAAACTCTATACTCTTAGATAACAAGAAAATTGTATAAAATATTTATCTTTCTTCAATAATAAATTAACATTAGCTTACTGTAACTGTTTTACTTTATAAACTTTTAATTTTTAAAAAACTTTTTGACTCCTTATAATAGCACAGCTTAAAACAAAAACATTGTACAGCTGTGCAAAAATAATTTATTTCTTTTTATCCTTATTCTTTAAGCTTTCCTATTTTTATTTTTTTTTACTTTTTAAACATATTTTTGTTAAAAATGAACACACAAACACAGTAGCTTAGCAGCATTATTTGCAATATCTAAAATATTGAAGCAACCCAATTGCCCATCAATGGATGAATAGAAAAGGAAAATATGGCATATAATGCAAAGGATGATCATTTTGTCTAATAAATATAGGAAGAAAATTCTGATGTATGCTACAACATGAATGAACTGTTAGGACTTTATGCTAAGTGAAATAAGCCAGTCACAAAAAGATAAATATGGTATGATATCACTTATATGAGGTACTGAGAGTAGTCAAAATTATAGAGACAAAAGGTAGAATGATAGTTGTCATGGGCTGAGAGGAGGGTAGAATGAGAAATTGTCATTTAATTAGTATATAGTTTCAATTTTGTAAGATAAAAAGAGATCTAAAGATGGATAGTGGTAATGGTTTCACAACAATATGAACGTACTTAATGCCACTGAACTGTGTACTTAAAAATGGTGAGATAGTAAATTTTTATGTTATGTGTATTTTATTACAATAAAAAATTAGGAAGAAAAAGACATGTGGAATGCAAGACAATTATTTGTTGGATAGGACTGTCCCAGGCATTGTGGGACATCTAACAATCCTGCTTGTCCCCATCATTGTGACAGCTAAAAGTATGGACACATTCTGATCTTCATTTATTTTATAAATTGGTATTTCAATCTGCACAACTAACCCTTGACCCACACTGCTGTTCTTAATGAGACAGTATGTATCTCTGCATGATGGAAGACAATTGTATTCTTAATAGCCTTTCTGGGTGGCTGGCTTGTGTTCAGTTTGGAGCCCAATTCCCTCAATTCTAGCTGATTGTAAAAGTGCATTTACATCCCTCTCCTCTAGCCGAATGTCTGTCACTTCCCCACCCTCACTGACTTGGTGCTGATTCATGTAGACTGCACACAGTCATGTGGACTACATACATGGTCATCCAGGCCAAGTCTAAAGGACTGGGTCCTTTTGATATTTGTTCTGTCCATTCTGGGAGATTCCTTCTGACTAATACTATTATGTTTTTTTTTTCTCCAGTTATAAATCTTTCCCTAGCAAGAGTCTATTAGCCAGCAATAGATTGAGCCCAATGGCATTAGCAGACATGGAATCAAAAGTAGGTCAGGTCCAGTATGTTCCAGTTGTTGTTTCTGGCAGTGAGGAATGATAGGCATTTTAATATAAAGGAAATGAGATTCCTGTTAGCAGTGTTTCCTGCTGCTTAGCTCTTCCAGATCCTCTTTTGAAAATAGCTTTGAAGGGCTCAACTTCCTTCTGGCTAAGAGGTTTCCAGTCCTTGGTCCAGCTACCAGGTCAGGTCCTTTCTGATCTGGTTTGTCATTCCTCTTTAGTCTCTTGTCTTGCCATTTCATTGCCTAACACTTAGTGCCCTGATAACACCAAACAGTTCAATAATTTCCAAGTCTTTACTTAGGCATCCCTTCAGTTTGAAAGGCTTGCCTTCCTTTCCTCCTGATTCATTCCTAAAAACTGCAGCACAGGCAATGCCTCTCTCATAAAGCCTTGTTTCACCACCCACAACAATAGTGTTAATCTCTGTGCTGTTTGTAGGCGCTGTACATTTTAAATGTTTCCATTGTTACATACACTGCACTGCATTACAATTTATAATTTAATTACATGTTCATCTTCCCCATTCCATTGGGAGTTCCTTGTAAGCCAAGCTCTTCTCTTTTTCTTCTTTTTAAAATAAACTTTACTTTTTGGAGCTATTTTGGATGTAAAATAGAAAAATTACAAAGATACCATAAGTGAGTTCCCATATATCCTGCACTGAGTTTATCTTATTATTAACATCTTATATTAGTATGGTACATTTGCTACAATCAGTGAACAAATATTGATATATTATTATTAACTAAAATCCATATTTTTTCAGATTTCTTTAGTTTTTACCTTATGTCTTTTTTATTTTATTTTTTTGTGGTGGTTGTCTCAGAATCTACCACATAGCATTTAGTTGTCATATCTTGTTAGCCTAATCTTTGCTGTGACAGTTTCTCAGACTTTCTTTCTTTTTGATGTCTCGACAGTTTTGAGGAGTCCTGGTCAGGACATTCAACAATGTTGAATGTCCCTTAATGGGGATTTGTCTGTTTTCCTCATGAGTTGACTGGGATTTGGGTTTATACAATTAGCATGATTTCATACTGTTGATGTTGACTTGAGTCAACTGGCTAAGTTACTGTTTGTCACGTTTCTTCACTATAGCTACTTGCTCCCTATCTCCTTCCATATTGTATTCTTTGGAAAGAAGTTACTCTATATAGTCACTCAAGGAGTAGGGAGATATGTTCCACATCCTTGAAGGCAAAGTATCTACATAAATTATTTGGAATTATTTTTATGGGAGGTTTGTCTCTTCTTCCATTTACATTTATGTTTTCATGTCCTTGAATATTGAGTGCTTTGCATAGTATGGATAAATTATATGTATTTAATATATTTTAGTAGTTATTTTCCAAAAATCCACTGTCTCTTTCTTTCATTGTGGACATAATACTAATTACAGCATCAATAATAAGAATATAAAAATAGAAAATACTATTTTAGAAGCACTATTGTTACTGTTTTAGTTCATTTAATTCTCACAGTAATCCTATGAGGATGACATTATTTTTAAGACCACATAGCTAATAAATACTAGTAACAGCATCAATAATAAGAATACAAAAATAGGCAATACTATTTTAGAAGCACTATTGTTACTATTTTAGTTCATTTAATCCTGACAGTAATCCTATGAGAATGACATTATTTTTAAGACCACACAGCTAATAAGTTGTAGAGATAAGACTTAAACCCATGCTGTCTGACTCCAGAGTCCACACTGTTACGGCTGTAGAGGCTGGAGTGCCTCTTTAGTCTACTTCAATTACCTTAGCCTTGTTCTCTTGAACTTATTCTCTATGAGAACAGGGTTCAATATGGAGAGTCCCCAGCTGAGTCTTCAAGCACAGTCTTTTTGTTTCCACGAATTCTACTTTAAATCTGTGAGGAGTCCAAAGCATACTGGGACAGAAATTTAAAAAAAAATCTTAAGAGGCCTCTTTTCCGAGGGTTTCTTTTAAACACTCATCAAATTCTTAAAATTATAGAATCCAGACTCAAACTTTGAGTCCTGAGAATGAGCATAACATACTCAAAAGTCAGAAATAAGAGGAGCTGCCTAGTCTTATGGTCTTGGGTCTTGGTATTTTTCACTCCTTAAATTAGGGCACATGGCTCATCTTATAAGATGACTTAATAATGTAATGAAAATGCTCAGCTATCAGAGTTTCTAGAATAACTTGACAGTTTATGCTAAGAATAGATAGGTCAGACTCTTTAACATTGGAACTGTAATAAAAAATCTGAGATATATTGTCAATATACTAATTAGGTATGGGTTAGGGAAAGGTGTATCAACCCCAAACATTTTCTCTACTTTCTATAATGCATAAAATTTGACCTTTACAGGAAAATACCTTTGGGTCTTGAATATCCGCCTGCAAGACTGGAATAAAATGGATAGGTTAATTCATAGTTTTTATGGTCTGTCCCACGTCTAGATTCCAGAGTGAAATAAGCCATTATAGATGAGGGAAAGAGAAACTAAAGATAGGGAGGAAACTGAAATTTTTGTAGCAACCAGCTGCTGTTCTTGAGTAGCAAGGAATTACGGAATCTTGTACAGTTTATCTTGGTACAGTTTGTTTATATACTGAGTAATAATATCCTAAAATAGAATATACTCTAAGCCCAGAGTTTAAGAGAGATCTTAACAGTTTATTTTATACTCCATTTAAAAACACAGCAAACAATAACTCCTAAAGCAACATCTTGTATTTTGATTTACAGCTACAGGAATCTAAGAATAAACTCCTGTAGTCACGGAGTTCCTTTTAACCAAAAGTTGCAAAGATTACAAATCACGTACTGAGCCTTTCAGATTCCCCTATTTCACAGGCCAATCTGTTTGTCATCAAAGAAATGTGCCAAGCTCCCACATGGGCATGCAGCTAGAATTGGCTCAGATGCAGAAAAATTATTTATGCAAAATTACTTTTGAATTTTCAGTCATCCTTAAGAGATGATTTATTGGGAAGGGAATGCTTAGCAGGCTGCAGATGGTGACAACACATAACCCAGAGCTCTATTATAACACTCTTGGTAGCCAGTGTTGCTACATAATGAGACAGGGAGGGATTTTTCCTCTTTTCTTCAGCATTTTGCATTGAGATTCATATCGTTTTCTTATCTGCATGTTTTCAGGATGAAGTTAGGCCACCTGAAGGGGATTTCACTTAGTCTTTTTTTTTTTTCGGCTTAATGGCAGGGACTCCTCTGAGTACTTTAGGTGGATTAATTCATTTTATCCTTATAATACTCCTGTGAGGTAGATACTATTATTTCCTCCTTTTTATAGATGAAGAAACTGTAACATGAAGAGGTTAAGCAAGGTACTCAAGATTGTACTGCTCACAAAAAATAGATCTGGAATTTGAACTTGGGTGATTGAATTTCAAAGCTCATATTGTTAGCTGATATACTGTTCTGTCCTGGAGAGTTTGTAGTGATTCATGAAGTCATGAACAATTAGGACACCTTTACATAATATACCACAAAAACTTCCACTCCATTTTGTGTGCTGGCAAAACAAATTTGGTGAAAACTCCCAACTATTTCAGTTATTTAAGTTCTGTGTCAAAACCACCTCTTATAAAAGTTTGTGAAGTTTATTCTGCCTAGGAAAAAAGAATGAGGGTGCATATAAACATCAAAACATATTTCAGAGGACTTGTCTGTTGTAAAAATCATCAGAAATATGGAGTAAGTCTAAAGTAAAAGGAGGTTGGTCACAGTATAATTTAAAAAGACAAAAAAGAGGAATAGTTAAATATTTTCTTGTCTCTAGTTAAGAAATAAATTTAATTATTTAATTGGAAAATATATATATAATATTTACCATGTGACAGGCACTGTGGTAATTATTAACATATTAAGATCTCATCAAAACCCTGTGCAGTGAATATTGTTATGTCCAATTTACGTACAAAATAACTGAGGCGTAGGGAGGTTAGGCAACTTGCCCAGTGTGTTGGAGCCAGGAATTTAACCCAGGCATACTGGCACCAGGGTATGGATTTTAGCCACTATGTGTGTCTAATTGTGTTTTTAAAGAAATTTTTGTTTCTGTTTGTTCTTTTTTTCTTTACTGTTTTCTTTTTTTCTTTCTTTTGGCCTTCCTGTGTGTTCTATTCAGTTTTGATTTACCTATAGTGTTCTTGAGTGTATCTTTTTGTATAGTTGTTACGGCTATTGCTCTAGGTATTCCATATGTTGTGTGTATGTGCGTGCGTGTGTGTGTGTATATATATGTATACATATATTGTACATATATTGTATACACACACACACACATGTGCACACACACACACACACACACACTTATCACTGGTGTCAACACTTGCCAGTTAGAGGGCAGTACAGAAATCCTACTCCCCTTTACATCCCTTTACTCTCCCCAACTAAAGTTGTCTTGTATATCTCCTCCACATAACACATTAGAAATTGTTACAATTTTTGCTTCAATCATCAAACATAATTTCACTATGTCAACAAATGGAATTCAACAACTGTGACCTTTGCTCTTTAAAAAAATATAAAATGTTTAAACAGTAATGCCTGGAGTGGTTTCAGACACTTAGAAATGATGCTATATGTATGTTTCTTTTTGTCTGATCATCTAGTTTAGAGCATGGAAAGGTATTTGCGGGTACCTGCCATCCCTTTCTTTACACAGGTTTAGGCAAGGGAGAATCCTTACAGCCTTGTCACCTGAAGAAGTTAGGAGTTGCAACATGCCAGGTTTTCCTGACAACCCCTCCCTTATCATTCCTCCGTATATCTTAGCAGAAGTGAGACATAAACCTCAATCTCTGTTGCCATGTAACTACAGAGTCTATGAGTATAGCAGCAACTCTGTTTTCCTGGATATGCTGTTAAGAAGGACAAGGAAATTTAAAGAGAGATTCTCTAGCCTCTCCTTAGGAGTAAGCTGGGGCTCTGTGTGGAGAGTAGAAGCTTTGTAAGGGAGTAGTGGTTTATTACACATAAAGTGGGTATTAGGACACAAGATTGGATTGAATTTTAGATACTGTGATGAAACTGCACAATTTCAACATATGGAGGAAAAACTTGGGAAACATTGTTTTCCTTATCTTGAATAATTATATAACTTTATTCTAATGAGTGCTGAAGAGTTTTCAGAGCATTTTCGTCTCACTTTTACTTCTCATCTGACCTTCAGTATCTTAAGATGAAAGTAATGATATCTACGTGTCAGAATGTTGTGAGTTAGATAATAATTCCTACACTTTAGGTAGATAATAAGGGCTTTTTTGAGAATTAAATGTGATAACAGATAAAAAAGCATTTAAAATTTTATGACAATACTCAAAAGTTAACTGTTAGTATTCTTATTCTTATTCCTTTTAGGCACAGCATGTACCATTTCCATTTTTTAAAAATTTGGATATGAAGAAAACTAGATTCATAGAGGTGAAATCATTTGCCAAATAGTTAAATGGTTGCATTTGGCTTCAACCTGCATCTTCTGTTTCCTAATTCACTGATCTTCACAGTTTTATTATTATTCCAAACTATATATGGCTTTGAAACATTTTTCAAACTCTCTTGGTAATAATAAACTCCGGTAGGACTTACATCTGGCTGTGAAGTGAGAGGGAGGATAAGGTTATATGTTTCTAATCACAAAGACCATCACTTATATCAGGGGTCAGAAAACTACAGCTCATCTATGTCCTCACTACTGTTTTTGTAATAGAACACAATCACATTCATTCATTTATATATTGTATGTCTGTTTTCATACCACAGTGGCATTGTTGAATAGTTGCAACAGAGACGATAGGTCAGCGTAGCCTAAAACATTTCTCATCTGACCCTTTACAGAAAAAGTTTGCTGATCCTTGACTTTTATCATCATCCCAAGAGCTACATGACCAGTGCTCTCAAAGAATGATATTCCACAGTTCATGAGTAGCATCAGCAGGTGTCCTTTTCAGCTCCTCACCCCCAGCTGAATCAAGGTGGGCAAGTGGAGCCCTTTAATTTTCCTGTATTTCTCCTCAGGAGAAGCTTGTGTTCCTGAACACTGGAAGCATTTATTCCTAGAAGTCCCTCTGACCCTAACTTCATTGAACCTCAAAACAGGAAGAAACAGTCTTTAGAAAATGTGCTCTTCAGCATCTTCATTGAAGGAATGAGAAAACTGATACCCACAGAAAAAAAGCAATTCCCCTCAAGTTAGGCAGTGGTTGGCAGTTAGATCAGAATCCAGGAATCCCTACATCTAGTGGTTATATTATACTGAAAACTGAATTAGAGTGAATTATATTTTTCTACTTGTGGAGTGCGGGTGTGACTTTTCATCCAGCTGTTTTGTACTGGGTAGAAAAAGGCCACAGAGATATTAAAGGAATCAAAAGACATTGTCCAGAAAATTCACATTAGGTTATGAGATCTTGAGCCTAAATAAACAGACCAAGCATCCAAGCATCCCCTTGTTTTGCTAAGAAAACCTAAAAATGAAAGTCCAGACTGCTCTGTTCATGTTAGTCTGTTTGGCCCTGATTCTCCTCATTTTCTGTTTCACTTATGGCTAAATACAGTGTTATTGTCTAACCTGATGCCATGGAGGTCTCAGAAGACCAGGCCAAGGCAAGCCTCTGTCAGCTGTTCAAATAGCATTGAGTGAGCACACCAAGCCAGGAAGTGCACAGAGGGAGAGAGGCTAGCTTATAGCTTTGCTTCCTGAGTTTCTTTCTGTTGTTTCTGGTTGAAGATCTCCCTTTCTGTGATTATTGATTCAACAATTATGTAAAAATTGTATGGTTCTATAAATGAGAAAGGCTAAAATCTTTGTGTTTGGGGCACCTAGGCTTACCCACTGAATAGATGATATTTTGTGCCCCAGTTCACCTGCATAAAGAGCATTGGCCCCTAAGGTAATTAAGCTTGACAGGGCTCCCAGTGGTGAAGCCAGGCTGGATCCACAAAAGGCCTGAAGGCAGGCAGGCAGGTGGGTTGGCTATAAAGGTCTGGGCAAAAACATGAGTGAGGGGGTAGTGTCATTGGGTAGAACTTTTAAAAAATGACTTTCTAGATGGATTAGTGACAACTTGCAGAACTTGCAGGACTGGGCACGGAATCTCATTTTTTTCTGCCAAGCATCCTCTCCCTTGTTCTAGTAATTGTAATCTCCCTCTTTCCTTTAGGGAGATCCATCCTCCTTGCACTGTGTGGCTTCAATGAGGTTTTTAATCATGGGGCTTTTTCCCTCTGATTACAGATGGAGTCATGTGGTCCAAAGTAGGCCATTGGGTTATCCTACTCAGTAATTTATTTTCTGAACACAGAAAGTAGATGGTGCAGAGAGCCCTGGTAGGAATGCTTACCTACCATGGAGGGAGACCCAAACTACCTCTGAGCCCAGTCATCCCTGAGCATGTTTAGTTACTCTTCAGTGTTTTGCACTCATCCAGTATCACTCCAATTTATAAACCATTTTTAAATTTTTTTTGAGACAGAATCTTGCTGTGTCACCCAGGCTGGAGTACAGTGGCATGATCTCAGCTCACTACAAGCTGCACCTCCTGGATTCAAGCAATTGTCTTGCCTCAGCCTCCTGGGTAGCTGGGACTACAGGTGCATGCCATCAGGCCTGGCTAATTTTCTGTATTTTTTTTTTTTTTTTTTTTTTTAGTAGAGACAGGGTTTCACTGTGTTAGCCAGGATGGGCTCAATCTCCTGACCTGCCTCAGCTTCCCAAAGTGCTGGGATTACAGGCGTAAGTCACTGCACCCGGCTAAACCATTTCTTTTCTTAATAGTTACTGTTTCTGTTGCCCACAAAATGTTTAAATGATGCCAAGGGGCATGGATTGTCTGGATCAGACAATGTTATATATTTAACAAAAACAACATGAGTTACATATTATTAATTCTGCTGTACACAGGAGGAAATTGTAATTAAAGAGAGCCTAGGAAGTTGTCAAAGTTTATGTGGATAACAAGGGAAAGAGCTAGGATTGGAGTTCAGGATTGCCGTATTCTTGATCCATCAGAGCAGGGTGGAGCCGAAGGCAGTGCCAGAAGTGTGGGTCTAAGGAAGCACCCAGGAGAGCTCCGAGAAACCAGTTGCTTTCTAAGGAACAGAAGCCTTGCATCAATCCAGCCTCTCCCCCACTCTTTTTGTTTCCTGGAAGCAGTATCTCTTCATATAGAAGGGTTAAAGCACATTTATTTTAAACATTCAAAAAACACTTTTCAGGTGAGAGTACTGAGCTCCAAGAGATGTCAGATGTATTTGAAACATAGCAAAGTCACAACTCTAGGTTTAATAGCAAGTTAGTGCCAAATCAGGGATCATGATGGAGGATTCCCAACAGTCAGCCTAGCATTCTTTCTCTGGTACCCCATGTAGTTCTTACTCCTTGATCTCTTCTGAAAATGATAGCTTGTTATTTATTTAGCACTACAGAGCAGTGTAGTAGAGTTATGCCAGATACACATTTAACTTTTGTAAATGTCAGTGTTTAAATAGTTGGCAAGGAAAGGAGGCATGGCAGAGAAAGAGAGAATTTTAATGTTGCAAGTGATTCTGACAGTCTGGCTTATGGGTCCAAGGGAAAATGAGATGGGAAAGATGAGTATGATTAGTCAGTTGGTTTCAGGTCTCATGTATCTCTTAGAGTATGAGCATCTATCCAGCTGACCATATATCTCTTACAGAGTGGGCATCTCATACATATGAGATATACATATACATATGATCTCATATCATATATGTATACATATCTCATATATGTATATCACTTATATACATGAGATGAAATATATATGATATCTCATATCATATATAGCTTATGTATTTGAGGTCTCATATATAGTTCTTACAGTGTGAACATCTATCTATGCTAACCAGCCACATATTTTATACATAATTAACAAGGACCCCAAAACACAGTCTACCTATTTCCACTGATGTTTTTCCCTTCCCAATTCTAGTTTTTTGTTCCATATTGGAGGAAAAAACTGACATTGGTGGACTTCTGGCAGCTGGTGTTGTAAATTACAGACAAATACATTTTCAAGAATAGTTTGAGCTGCTGTGGTTATTTTCTCAGTGTACTGACTTTAGAATTTCAGCCCCATGAAACTTGCAGCTTCACACGTTACCTCAGTAGGAGATAGTAGAATAGAGTATAACTGCAGAGCACTGACTCTGGTGTTAGAAGGACTCACATTCATATTCTAGTCCCATATGTGATTCTGGGCAATTTTTAATTTCCTCAGATTATAGGCAAAGACTGATGTAGAAATGTTTAGCATAATTTACTGTCAATATATAATGTGTAAATGCTAGCTTATTCATATAGCTATTAGAATTGTTCAAAATTTTTGTTCATGTAATAGTAGCCAAATCTAGTACTGAAAAGAGCTGGTACTTCTGACTCCTAGTTCACATTTTATCTTTACCTATATTCATAAAATGAGGAAATTGGACCCAATGTTCTGCCCCAAAATCTAGATTTCTGATAACGGCAATATGGAGACCCTCACTATTTCTGTTTCAATTATCTTTTGCCTGTTTGCATAACAAACCATCCCAAACCTTAATGGCTTAAAATGCACATATATTAAGCTCAGAAATCTTAATAAATGAGTCATTTAGGCAGCACTGGTCTCCTCTGGGCTCATTCCATGTATAATCAGTGCTAATCTTGACTGGGCCCTCTTACATAGATGTGAATCAACTGGTTACAGCCAGGTCTAGGCCATGTTGGCTGGTGTAGCTAAACTTCCTCAATCAGGCTGCTTGGGTTTGTTCATATGGTAGTGGCAAGGTTCTGAGAAAGACAGGAGAAGCACACAATGCCTCATGAGGCTTAGATTCAGAAGTGGGACAATATCACTTTCTTTATATTCTATTAGCCAAAGCAAGTCACAAGGTTGGTCTAGATTCAAGGAGTGTAAAACATACTCAACATTTTGATGAGATAAGCTGCAAAGTTATATTGCCGAGGGACATGGACCCAATGTGGGACATAATTGAGACCATCTTTTTATAATTTGAGGTGCCCTAGTATCTTTCATTAGGATCTGATGTATTCTGCAGACAAATATTTGTCTTCCTTGGGAGAAACTTCAGGTTCTTCAGCAGTTTAATGGTGACAGACACATGCAGAGCACCAGGGTTTTCCTTATTATATTTTCTCCCGATAGGATTCCCAGAATTGAGATAAGGTTTTTAACAGAGAGGATTCTTGCCCTGTCAGAACTCGACCCAGAGAGAAAAACATTTGTTTCAGATTTGAAATAAAATACTCTGCCTATTTGTTTATAGAATTGTGCTCATCTGGACATGGCCTGAACTTCCAAATGCATTTGTCAGTTAGAATTACTCAAAAATGCAATTACTGCCCCAAATAATGACAGCATAATCTTCTCCTTCATCATGACCAGAAGAGAGGAACATAGACAAACATGGCAAAGAATACTACTTTAGGTAGCTACAATATAATTTTGGTTCTTTTTTTTTTAGAGATGGAGTCTCGCTCTGTCGCCCGGGCTAGAGTGCAATGGTGTTATCTTGCCTCACTGCAACCTCCACTCCTGGGTTCCAGCAATTATCCTGCCTCAGCCTCCCGAGTAGCTGGGACTATAGGCACGCACTACCACGCCCAGCTAATTTTTGTATTTTTTGGTAGAGATGGGGTTTTACCATATTGGCCAGGCTGCTCTCCAACTCCTGACCTCATGATCCACCCACCTCAGCCTCCCAAAGTGCTGGGATTATAGGCATGAGCCACTGTGCCTGGCAATTTTGGTTCCTTTCCTTAGCAAAGGTAGAGGTGGTGGTGGTGGGGTGAGTGTGTGTGAGTAAATAAAGTTAGAGTGTCCAGCAAATGTTCTCTGAACAGAATCATGACACCTTATTATTTCAGTGGCAGCCAAGAGGTCTATGGTGTTCTTGTGCTGCTGGTACTACTGATGTTGCTGGTTCTACTGATGCTGCTGGTTCTCGCTTCTACTGTTGGTGGTACAGGGGCTGGTGTTGGTCACTGATGAGGATGAGGGATCTACTGCCTCTGGAGTTCAGGAATAGAGAGTGTGATTCTCTCATACTATGTTACAGAGTTCCTGAGGGCACTACAAATAGAAATAGAAATAAAAATAATTAATCGCTCATGGGAATAGAAAATGAATAGGTTGTAGCCAGCCATGTTCTTTTGTATTTAGGTATATATTCTAAAATTTTTATTGTATCTTAATATTGTGATAGTTAATATTGAGTGTCAACTTGATTGGATTGAAGGATGCAAAGTATTGTCCCTGGATTTCTGTGAGAGTGCTGCCAAAGGAGATTAACATTTGAGTCAGTGGAATGGGAGAGGCAGACCAATGCTCAGTCTGGGCAAGTGCCATCTAATCAGCTGCCAATGTGGCTAGGATAAAAGCAGGCAAAGGAACATAGAAGGACTGGACTGGCTGAGTCTTCTGGCCTTCATCTTTCTTCCATGCTGGATGCTTCTTGCCCTCGAACATTGGACTCCAAGTTCTCCAGCTTTTGGACTTTCGGACTTACATCAGTGGTTTGCCAGAGGCTCAGGTCTTTGACCACAGACTGAAGGCTGCCCTGTTGGCTCCCCTACTTTTGAGATTTTGGGACTTGGACTGGCTTCCTTGCTCCTCAGCTTGCAGACAGCCTATTGTGGGACTTCACCTTGCAATTGTGTCAGTCAGTATTCCTTAATAAATTCTCCTTCACATATATGCGTCTATCCTATTAGTTCTGTCCCTCTAGAGAACCCTAATACAAATATTTATGCAGAAATGTGCATAGATCATTAATATTCAGCTTGATTTTTTTGGTGCGAACATAACTATATGACCAGTACCTACATTAAGAAATACAAAACATTATCAGGTCCACAGAAGCCCCTATCATGCCCTTCCCAACCACTATCTTGTTTTCTAGCAGCTTAGTTTTGCTAGTCTTATGCTGTTTCATGTTCCTAAAAAGCTTGTGTGAGAATTCTAGTTGCTCCACATCCTTGACAGTATTTAATATGGTCACTCATTCTAATTTTAGCCATTCTCATAGGTATGTATTACATGTATGTTAAATTGCACTTTTTTTTGATGGTTAATGATGTTGAGCACCATATGTGTTTATTGGCCATTTGTATATCTTTTTTTGGTAAAGCATTTAAATACGTTTTTTAAAAATATCTCTTTGAGTCCCTAGTTAACACCCATAAGTAAAATTAATGGGTGGTATGTCCTTCTATTTTTTTTTCACATTGTTAATTTTTTATCAGGTTGTTTGTCTTTTATTGTTGAGTTGTAATAATTCTCCATATTTTCTGGATATAAGTCCTTTGATATTTGTGTTTTCTCCCAGTTAATGGCTTGTTCTTATTTCCTTACTAGTGACTTTTAAAGAGGAAAATTTTTTCATTTCCATGAATTCCAATTTATCAATTTAAAATTTTAATGTTTCATGATGCTTTGTGCTTTCTTTTTCTTTTTCTTTCTTCTTCTTTTTGAGACAGTGTCTCACTCTGTCACCCAGGCTGGAGTGCAGTGGCACCCTCTTGGCTCACTGCAACCTCTCCCTCCCAGGTTTAAGTGATTCTCCTGCTTTGTTCTGCTGAATAGCTGAAATTACAGACATGTGCCACCCCGCCTGGCTAATTTTTGTATTTTAAGTAGAGACAGGTTTCACCATGTTGGCCAGGCTGGTCTCTAATTGCTGACCTGAAGTGATCCACTCACCTTGGCCTTCCAAAGTGTTGGAACTACAGGTAGGAGCCACCACGCCTGACCTTATGTTTTCTACATAAGAAACCTTTGTCTACTTCAAGGTCACAAATGTAGTTTTTCTTTTTTCTATAGTATTAGAGTTTTAGGTCTTACATTTAGGTCTATGATCCATTTTGAGTACATTTTTGTTTATGGTGTGAGATAAGAATCCATTTTCATTTTTTTCCCACATGAATATCCACTTTACTAGTAACATTTATTAAAAAGATTTTCCTTTCTCTTTTGAATTAACATAGAAGTTTGCCAAAAATCAATTGACCAAATACTTATAGGTCTGCTTCTAGACCCTCTATTATATTCCATTAGTTTGCACGTCTGTCTTTTCATCAGTACCGATCTATTTTGATTTCTATAGCTCTAAAATAAGTTGTGAGATCAGAACAAGTTCTCTAACTTTGCTCCTTTCTTTTAAAATTGTTTTGATTCTCTGGAGCATTTTAATTTCCGAACATATTTTAGAATCAGCCTGTCAATTTCTACAAAAACCTGACTGCAATTTTAATTGGGATTGAGTTAAATCTACAGATCAATTTGATAATTGTAAACTTTACAATATGAGTCTTCCAATCCACAAACATGGTATATGTTTCTATTTATTTAGATCTTCCTTAATTTCTTTTACAATGTTTTATAAATTTAAGTGTCAAGATATTAGGTGTCTTTTGTTATATTTATTCTTAGATATTTAACGTTTTTCAACATAACTCTAAGTGGAATTTTAACAATTTCACTTTACAATATTTTGCTGCTTGTCTATGAGAAATAATAGATTAAAAATACTAAGCTTATGTCCTGCATTCTTGATAATTATTTTTATTGGTTCTAGTAGTTGTTGTATAGATTTGTTTGAATTTTCTATGTAAAAAATCAAATCATCTGCAGACAGTGACAGTTTTCTTTTTCCTTCCTAATTTGTATGCCTTTTCCTCTTTTTCTTACTTTACTACGATGGCTAGGATTGTGAGAACAATGTGGAGTAGGTGAGAATGAGCACCATTTGTTTGTTCCTGATCTCTGGATAAAGTAATTTATATGCTCACCATTAAATATGATGTTAATTGTAGGTTTTTCATAGATGCCCTTTATCATTTTGAAGTTGTTTACTACAATTCATTAATAGTGCTAAATATTAAAAAAAA